>PVIJ01001921.1:0-178480 GCA_004024925.1 Scalopus aquaticus
GAGAGGGGATCTGGTGGTTCTTTCTTCTCCTTGATCAGTCTTTTTAGCTTCTTTCCAAGTTCTACTCACCCGTGAGGGTGTTAGATTTATTTAGCGTTTCTGGATCTTCTCTGGGTTTGGCTGATGTCTCTTTATAGGCGGCCTGTCTTTTGGGAGAGTTGATACTAGCGTCCCTTCACCGCCATGTTGATGACGTCACTCAGTCTCCTACTATATATGTATTTTCTCTGATATCTGTTTTCAGAGCTGATAATAATTGTCTTATATATTTTGGTGCTCCTTCATTTGTTGAGTATATGTTGATGAGTGGTGTAGCTTCCTGATGTATTTTCCTCTCAATCATAATGTAGGGTCCATCTATTTCTCTTTTCACCATTTTTGGTTTGAAATCTATTTCATCTGGTATATGTATAGCTGTTCCTGCCTTCTTTTTTGTTCCATTTGCTTGTAGGAATGTTGTCCAGCCTTTTACTTTCAGTCTGTTTATCTTTTGTACTTAAATGTGTTTCCTTGAGACAGCAGGTGGTTGGGTTTTGTTTTTTTAATCTAGCCTGTTACTCTATCTTTTATTGATGAGTTTATTAGTCCATTTACATTTAGGGTAAATATAGATACGTTGGCATCTGTATTTGCCATTTTGGTTGCCTTTTTTTATTTTATTCATTGCCTTAGTCTGTTCTTCTCAGTCATTCCTTTTTTTGGTTTTGGCTTTAGGACTTCTTATAGTATTTTTGAGAGTGGGGCTTTAGTAGTAATTTCTGGAAATTTTTTTCTAGAGGAAGAAGAACTTTGCAGGGTAAATTATTCTTAGTTGGCATTTGCTGACTTGGAGTTTGTTGAATATGTCACTCCATTCTTTTCTTGCCTGTAGTGTTTCATTGGAGAAGTCTGATGTCAGCCTGATCGGTTTTCCTTTATAGGAAAACCCCCTCATCAGCCTTATTATTTTTTCCTTGTCTTGGACTCTTGGAAGCTTTACTATTATGTATCTTGCTGTTGTTTTCCTTTCATTGTGGTAATTTGGTGATGTTCTTATATGTTTATTTTCATCTCCTTTTTTATGCTTTGGAAGTTCTCTTTAATTATCTCCTTGAATAGTTTCTCGGTTCCTTGGTTTCCTTACCTTCTGGGATTTCTATAAGTCTTATATTTCCTTTCCTTATGGTGTCAGATAGTTCTCAAGTGTTTCTTCATTATTTTTCATTCATACTTCTCTTTCCTTTTTTTTTTTAAAGGTTTATTTATGCATACAAGCTGGGGTACAGGCCAGAGGTGTGGGGTGGCGAGATGGTTTACCAGAGACAGAGTGGGGAGCAGCACAGGCAGATCGACGGAAATACATTGCTGAGGGGAGCTGCAGATGAGGCAGGAGAGGTCTGCAGTGCCATGTGGGAATCTCCCAGGCGTCGAACTCACGTCACTGCTGCCGACATCTCCACAGTGCAATGCTTAACCTCTGTGCCACCAGGGAGGCCCTTCTTTTCTTTTTGTATATTTTTATTCTAGAGTACTGATTCATTCTTCCATTTCATCAATTGTTTTCATTGCTTTCTCTAGACTTCTTTAGCTCATTAATCTTTTACTCTCCTGCGTTTCCTTCATTTCCTTCTTTAAGGACTCAGTTTCATTCTTTGGTTCATTAATTATATTTCTCATATCATTCTTTTTCCTTTGGTCTTCTTTATATTTTTTTATCATGGCAATTCTAAATTATCTGTCAAGCAGAGTTGTTCTTCCATGTCATTGTCATTGCATTCTGGGGGCTGACTTTCTTTTTGTGGTGTGTCCGTCCCCCAGGGCTTGCTTGGTTATTTGTATTTTTCCTTCTTCCTGCTGTTTATTTTCTAATTTGTTCTAGTCATTGGGCCACTGTGCCACTGGTACTCGTATGCATCTCTTTGGGGTGTGCCTTCTGGGACATCAGGAACTGGTGGCCAGACTGAGTCCCGCACTGTTACGCCAGATTCCACAAGGAATAGTGATACTGTGTTTGGTTGATGGGCACTGACCCTGGAGATCACCAAGTCTCTGTGTGCTGCTGGTCTCTTCCCCTACATGCCCATCTTAACCTTTGTTTGCTGAGCTCTCCCTCTGTCTTCACTCAGTTCCAGAAGGGGATCATGGGATTGCTAGCTTCCAACAGCCCTGTCAGCAGGCCTGTACTTTCCTGGGACCCACAGTTCACCTTGATGGCGGAGCCCTCCCTCTTTGACTTCTTTGTGCCACACGTTATGCTGGAGAGTCAGGTCAAATTGATTTTGAAATGTAGCATGATTATGAATCAGAATACCGTTGTAGAAATTTTGAAGTGTGAATATGAGGTTTTCAGGGGTGAGACATGGTTTTGGAGCATATAAATGTAAATATTGTTAGGTTGAAAAATATCTTAAATCAGTTTTGGTTTTCATTCTTGCATATTCCCATTGATAGTCTTACTGAAATATCCAGTTTTATATGTTTATTTTGAAGATGATTTATACCTATATGGTGACTATCTGAAAAGAAATTTAAAAAGCAAATTTTGTGGCGAGAGGTAAACTTTACTTTTCAAATAAAGTTTCAAACTTATTATATCTAAGAGGCATGATGGACTGGAACTAGTCTTTAAAAATAACAGTTTATACATTTATTATGCAACTACTCAACAGATATTTATAGAGCATGCTGGTGCTGGGAATGCCATAATGAGTGAAACATACAATAGGGAGTTCCTGATCTTAGAGAACTTACACTCTAATGGTGTGAAATAAGATACAAAGGGTTACACTGAGTATTACTATGGAGGAAAAGTACTCTCAGATGTAGTCAGTGGAAGAACTGGTAGGTAAGACCTGCAGGTGCAGCTGGTAGGCCTTTGCAATACCCTGGGGGAGGAGCACCTGGCCTGTTACTGGAATCAGCTTAGATCACTGGAGTGGGGCCAAGAGTAAAAGACCATGCACCACTTGGAAGCTACCAAAAGATTTTTAGCGCAGCGAGTGGAAGAGATGGAAGATGTGATCCAGTTTACTCAAGTATAATTCAAAAAACAATGGAGAGGGGAAGGTAGTAAACACCCAATTTGACATAAAATGTCAACCAGTAAGAACAGGTAGAGCTGGTGAGAAATGAAATTTGCAGAATAATGTAACAAGAGAAAGGTGTGTGGCTTTCACTGGTTGGAGTGTGTGTCCTGCCTGCTTGCAACTATGCCTGATTTCCTGGCTTTGGAGATCAGTTAGATGATTGAGAAGATATTGCAGTAGAACTTGACTTAAGGTCTCTATTTCTTTGAACAGAACACAGGGTTTGTTTTAAGTCCTGAAGTAGTTCAGTTGCTTCTTGTAGCCTCTGCTGCCTTTCTTCAGCTTGACGAATTTTATCATCTATTGCTACAATAAGGAAAAATGAGATATTTCAGATTATTCAGTACTTTTCTAAATAATACACTATTTCTAGCCCTTTCCACTTGCCAGTGCATAGCAACAATGCTGTGCCCCAAATTAATAGTCTTGTGAACAGTAACTAGTTCTTTTATGCCTTTGCTTCATCTTCTAATTCAGAATAGAATTCTAGTATTATCGTACATAAAGCTGGTCAGTAAATCTTTAAGATTCCCCATTTGTAGCTTTTTCTAAGTCCTTTTTGTCTATTTTTAAAAACTCAAAAACCTTCATGCTATATTCATTTATTGGGAGAGCTATGATAATTGGAGAGCACTTCTGGTTGTAATATCAAGGATAAGGGCAAATCTCTCATAAAAATGCTGAAATTCTTAATGTTACATAAATGCTTTTGGTTTTATTAGAGATAGAAAGGTTTTATTATGGAAACTGGAAGAAGTTTACTTTAGTTAGCTTTAAAAACAACAAAATTGCAAAAATGGCAATGTCATTTTTTAAAAACCTCAGAATTGAAGACTACTGAGACATATACATAATCTTTTTTTAGAATACCTGTATACCTGTGGTTACCTTTTTGGAACATTACAAAGATTAAATTAAGCAGGCAAGTCTTTATCAGTTGGGATGTCAAAAGTTAAGCCATTTAATTTAGTTCTTATTTAATTCCAAATAGTGTCTCTTCTTGGTGCCCCACACCCTCAAATACTATACTGTAATGTATGTATCCCAACTAATTCACCCAAGAAGTGACATGTTTCATACATGTAGCATTTATATGTAGTTTCTTTTATGTGAAAGAAAATAAAACACAGATGGAAGTCTACAAAATAAAGCTTTTTAGAATAATATCTTAAAGGCTTCTTTTAAAAAATATATGGCCGCTCCCTTAGCAGTATGTAGACATTTTCAAATGACTATTAAAAGATTCACTGTTTTTGGTACATTAAAACAACGTTTTCCTGCTGGTTACAAATCATGAGGAAAAAAATGAGAACGGCTTGTGTATATTGAGATAGGGATATGGACTGATATTTTCTCCATAGGGAAAACCTATTCTCCCAATACATTCGCTGGACAGACAAAAATGTCATGGAAAAGAATATAAGGTGCTGTGTGCAACTTCAGGGGAGCCATCTACACCAGATTCTGAGTGAATCTGTGCCCCTTCTGGGATGTACAGTGCACAGCTACTCAGCTGTGTGTGGCAGCCTTGATAGAGAAGCTAGATGACACTCATAAATAGTTGGAAATTTAGCCTGTTTTGGAAACGTTTTAAATGATGGTGAACAGGTCATAGAAATGTTGAGTCTGTGCCCTCACTGGGTATTTTCCAAAAATTTCTTCTTTATTTATTCTTGCTTTTTTTTTTTTTTTTTTTTTTTGCCCCTGATGAACTTTAGAATCAGTCACACACTACCCCATTAGATTTGAAGACCAATGTTCGGAGAAGTGAAATTTGGTTACAACATACCACATAAAAGGGAGGCCTGCGGCTGCATGGTTCAACACAGCCTTGTGCCTGAAAATGAAGGCTGCAGGAAGCCTCACCAGTTTCTGCTAATTCCTAAGCATGGTGCCCAGATGTGCTTCCATTTTGCAACCAATTTTGTTTCTACTTTTTTCAAATGTTTTTTCTAATTACTTAAGTATTTTCTGTTTGTAGAAAATGTGGGAAATATATGTAGCACTAAAGACAAAAGACATCACTTACAAGCCAGCCACCTCCTGGTAACTGCTGTTTGCAGTGGGTGCAGCTTTTCTGCAAGCCTCTCTGTATCTAATTTCTTTTTCCTTCTGTTTGTTAGGGGTCACATTGTTTAATGGTATTTTCATTTAATAAAGCAATGAACATTCTTCAAAAATGATTTTAACCACCCAAGAAGTACTATTTCAATATGTATATAAATATTTAGAAACTTTGCCCCTCAGTTTTAACTCATATACCTGCTTGAAAATCAAAAAATGTGTCTTCAAACAATGGACAGTCAAAAAGTGAAGTCCCAATTTCTTCATAGTCTGGTGGGAGAAAAAGCATTCAGTTGTAATTTAAATAAATTATATAGGCAGAAACACCCAAAACACAAATAACCCAAAACAAGGAATAATAGTAGCCATCCCTGTAGAACATTATTGTGAGAATGCAGTGCCAGCAGCACCACCTGGAAACTTGTTAGAAATGCAAATTCTTAGTACATCATCTGAACCAGAACTCCAGGGGTGAGACCCAGTTATCTGTGTTTTAACAAGACCTCCAGGTGATTCTGAGAGGCATGCTCAAGTTGAAAGGTACTTGGTCTTGAGAAAAAGAGTAAAATCAAAGAATGTAATGAATGTGCTTTTGGAAATATTTGCTCTTAATTTCACTTTTTTTGGCTTTGTCCTATAAAATAACCCCTATCAAGCCCTCAAACATTGTTTTTGGGATTATAATATAAATTGGTGCAACCATTATGGAAGGTAACATGAGACTCCTCAAAAAACTAAAACCAGAAATTCCATACAATCTGGTTATCCCACTGCTGGATGTTTATCCAAAAAATACAAAAACACTAATTCCAAGAGCTATATGCACCTCCATGTTTATTGCAAATTATATATAATAGCCAAGAACTGAAAACAACCTAAGTGCCCATCCACAGATAACTGGATAAACATTGGTATATAAGCATAATGAAATATTAGCTATAAAAAATTAAATTATGCCATTTGCAACAACACAGATGGACATAGACAGTATTAAGCTGAGTGAAACAGGCCGATGAAGACAAACATCGTATGATTTTACTCATATGTGGTAGATAGAGAAACCAGACAAAGAAGGACATGAAATAAAACTTTTAGACTCCAAGACCAAATTAGTAGTTACCAGAAGGGAAGTGGGAAGGGGAAGTTGGGTGGGTAAATTGGATAAAAGGATTCAATTATATGGTGAAGAACAGAGTTGGACTTCTAGTTGTGCACTTAATGTATTTACAGATGTCTATTTTTAATGATGCACATCTACATAATGTGATAATGTGTTAAATAAAGAATCATGTTGCACTGTTGTGTAAAATTCATACTATCAAACTTTTACTATAGCTGTATTTATAATCAGGTTTTTAACTTCATAATTATAAGTTTTAAGAAGGCGAAGTGGTTATATACTTGCCTGTATGAATGGAACTTGTTTCTCAAACTCCCTGTGAAAGGTCACATTTAACCGTACCATCAATCAAAAAAGATTAAATTACTTATTTTCTCCTTTACAAAAAAAAAAAGGCATTTGGCTTGTTAAGGAATAGAATTTAAGTGAAATCAAAACTGTAAAATGAAAAACACCATTCTCTAAGATCTTAGCAACAACTGGGGTCTGGGGAGGGTGCAGAGGTGTGACTGAAGCTGGTTCTGAATAGGTTCATTTTCCTGGTGGTCACTCTCAGCTCAGCGCCATGGACTATACATCACAACTTTCAAAGCACCAAGGGCATCTTACTAAGTGAGTTTGTGAATTACCTACATCCTATTGATTTATAAAGCACAAGAGATCTGGAGCCAAGAATTTTATTCAAGAATGGGATAAATAAAGAAGGAAAGAGAACAGCACAGAAAGAAAATGTTCACTTGGGGGGTGGGGGGGAGTTCTTTTGGTTTCACATGTAGGTCTGTGAGAAGTCTCAACTATAAATGTACCTGATTGTGAAGCAGTCTCATTCATGAGTCTTTCTTGAATCAAATGAAATTTCTCTAATATTGCTTCAAATAAGTCTTTAAGAAGTCCTGCTTCCTTGCATTTCTTAAGAAAAGCAACTTTCATAACTGCATCTAGAAATAAAAACATTTGAGAGAAAATGGTTTGTCTTAGTGCAGCTATCCTCACCTTACCACTTTGGAGTCCGCCTGACATGGTTGAGTGGAATGAGATATACACACAGCACCTGAATTCTTTCTCTAGCTATGAATTGTAATTTCATCACCTCATTTTTTTTCCTAGCTGAAACTATGTGGTGAGAAGTGAACATAAAAATTTCCTGCTTAGAATTATATGAATCAAGAGGATTTTCCAAAACTTAGCTTCAAATCTTTGCAATAACAACCTCCATAATTTTTTTCTGTCAGTTTCCATTTGTCATTATGGAATGTGTATTTTCTTAAAGGACAGCAAGCCACAGTTACTGGCTTCAGCTCCCTGGGGACTCACAGTGTGCTGGTTGGGACATCATGGGGTTCTCAGCTCAGGCAGCCCTGGCTTCTATATCAAGAGGTGTATCCTTAATATTGAATGAAGAGTGATGGACAATCCCAATCTAAGTTATTTTGATCTGCTAGGGTTATAATTGAGTCAATAGTTATGATAAAAATATCTATTCTATAGTAAGCTACTGTAAGTTTAGAAAAATAAAGTGGGATACAACTTTGAAATATGTTGGTCACCATTTTAGTAGGTCATAAATGATAGAGATTAAGACTTATAGCAAACCTGTGTGTGTACCATCCTCTTTCTTCAATTGTTTAAAAAATCTATTGGCTGTCATTTCTTCAGGTGGCTAGAAGAGGGGGGAAAAATCAAGATTACACTGGCTTTATTGTTGGCATTTAATATTGCATTAAATGAAAATCACTCTTTCATTTTGTATAATTCAATGGTATGTAAAATCATGTCTCCTATTCACCTGTAGATGTAAACATCAAATGAATTTGTGTTCTGTATGACAAAATGTCGAGAGGCATGATAAGCATCTCATGTAAACAATAAGAGGTGAAGGCTGTTGGCTCACATTAAGTTTATAGAAGCTGATATGTAAAAATCTTTCAAATCCCCCAAACATTTTCATATGCTTCATATATAATAGTAATCTAGAAAATAATAAGAATTACAAATTAGGTCAGTAGATCATGCAGCTTGGAAATACTTGGTTAGATAAGGTAAGGATGCTTGACTGCACTATGCCCATTTTAAGAACATAAGTACTGTGCCTCTCTGGTGGCGCAGAGGATTAACTCACAGCACTATGAAGCTATCCAGAGCCACTGCAGCAAGAGTTCAATCCCCGGCCAGGGAGCTTCCCGCATAGCACAGCAGACCTCTCCTGTCTCGCCCGCTGCTCCCCTCAACAGTGTATTTCAGTCAGTCCGCCTGTTCTCCCCACTCTGTCTCTGGTGAATACTCTCACCCCCCCACACCTCTGGCCTACACCCCAGCATGTATGCATAAATATATAAATCTTTAAAAAACAAACAAACACAAGTACGCTGAGGGTACAGGTGCTCCCACTAATTTAGTGCCAGAAAATGTGTTGTAAGGACCATGGGGCTGTCAGCCCCTGGAGCTTGTGTGCTTGAGTATTCAAGACACTTCCAACTTCTACTTAATATCAGCTCACTATGGTTCTATCATGTCACCTGAAATTCAGAATGGATAAAATAAAGACTATGAAGAAATTTAAAACCATAATAAAATTACCTCTACACAGTTATCTGTTGAGAAGCCTTTCTTCATTCTTTTTCTTTTCCCTGCTGAAACATTATCTGAAAATACAGAAACCAGAGTCCAGAAAGGAAAAGATTAATGCTTAACCATATAAAATATAAAACTCTTCTATGCCCAAATGTGTCAAAGTCAAAAGATACATAACAAACTTAGACTAAGTGTTCATAACACTATGATAAAAGGCTAAGTTTTGAAACAACAAAATCTTAGAAATCAACATGAAAAAGACAATTGAGTAGAAAAATGGGCAAAATGGGGAACCGTGTTGGGAGATCTTTCATTAACTAGAGAAACAAGTAGATTAGGCTTCAGAAGTGCAAATATAATTGATCAAAATAGAGGGGAATACACTTAATTTCACTCATCAGTAAAGATATGCAAAATAATTTTTCATTCATTTATTAATATATGATGTTTGCAAGGATTTGGGTAATAGTGTACTGTTGGTATTGCCTCTTTGGAAGGCAGACAATAGTTATCCAAAGTTTCATTGTTTATAATCTTGGACCCAGCAATGTAATTATAGGAAGTTTTCCTAATAGTACACTTGCATAAAGGTGCAAAGGTGGAGAGAGTTGTAATTGTAGTATTAAATGTAGTAGAAAAAACTGGAAACTAACCTAGTCTCTGAGGAGACTAGTTCAATTGTGATTGAACAGCTGTGCAATTGAATAATATACACAATGGAATATTTATGCAGCCTTTGAACAAAAGTTAGATCTGCTTATGCTGATATAGAAGGATCTCGGAGATATATTGTGAAAAAAGCAAAATATAGTAGTAGGTATGTTTGTAAGTATAGCAAACTTGGAAGAATTCAAAAGAAGCGATGACTTTCTGTGGGGATGGGATTTATAATCAGCTAATCTGTTATAATCTGCTGTTTAAAACTAATCCATGATTGTCATCTTTCCCTGTCAATAAATACTGATTGCCAGTAATTTTCTACATTATTTCTTGATACGTTATAAGGGTAATAGCAACTGAAGAATGAGGCTAATGATATTGTTTAGAGAGTGCTATTTACCACCTCAAAATGCAGCTGTCCTGACAGAACGGGCACAGTAAGCACAACAGCCTTAGTGCTGCTGACACCGCCCTCGGCAGTGCACAGAGATGACCCCTGGATGGATGTGCCTCCCAGAATTCCAGGTAGCCGGAATCCACTCTCCTTAATTAGAAATGAAATGCTCAGCATGCATTCTTGGGAAAATTTCGATGGCAGGGTGTGTGTGTGTGTGTTATGTGTAGCACGTTTTCAGTTTTCTCAACTGAAAGTTCTGATATTCTTTTAGAAGAGAAGCAGTCACAGAAGTCAAAGCTTTTTATCACATCCTGGCTGGAGCTTTGGATTGTAGGGAGGATGGAAGAGACCAAAGACTTCACTGAAAGTCGGCCCAGTTCACACAGAGGGAACGTCCTTTATGTTGCACGTTCACAAAGAAACTGGCAATTTTAACTCAAAAATTTATATGTTAATTCAGTGAGGTTAGCACATCAGGCTGTCTCATGTCTTTCTTACATGTTTCTTTAAACCCACTTATCCCACTGAATACTAAATTTGAAAGACTTACCATTCCGAATGCCATTCAAGAATGCATGTTGTTGGCAAAACACTCTGAAAACATGCAATTTCAAAGAATCAAATATTTTTATTTATACTTTTCAAATATACCTACATTCCTGTGATTTTAAAAGGAACTAAGCTATTTTTCATGATGGTTTCACCCACAATATTTGTTAAAGAATTTGTTGTTCAGACCTGTATAAGTAATCAATGACAATGGCTGAATGGAGCCTCTGCCAGATGTCTTTTGTGCTCTCAGACCTCAGAAAGGTCAACATGCTCTCTGAAGGAGCAAATGTTGACTCGATATTCTGAACAATACTAGTTCACATTTTAGACTGCATCTCCATACAAGAAAGAGTTAAGTGAAAATGACCTGATTCAACTCAGTTAACAACTAGTTTACTGATTTCTTGTGACAAATTTGTGTAATTATATAACTGAACTGAAATATTTCATCCAAAGACAGGACAAGTTTTTTTCCTGAATAAAACAAATGTAATCCTATTGGACTTGAAATATGCCTTAGCTGGTCAAAATTAACATTACATAATTACCAAAATTTCAATAAACAGGGTTTGTTAAATACAAACAGGATAAGTTTCTGCAAGGACCTAATGATTACTGTGTTTGCTACATAGTTTATCATTTTTAGAAATTCTTAATACCTAATGGTGATGGGTGGGAAAACACATTCAATGGGGAGGCAGGATTGGTAAACCACTGGCCTGTGGCTAACAAGGTCGGTCTCTGGTCTCGTGGCCACTCCATACATCACTTATGCCACTAGGAAACCAACACTTTCTAACATGAAGAAAGGGTGTAGGAAGATTTAAACCAAAACTAAAACCAACCCTGCCTATTTTCACCCTGTGATATTTAGGGAAGATATTGTGAAGTCAGGTTCCCAATCAGGTATCCCTTAAAGCACACTCTCATCCAGAAACCATTTGCATAATTTTAACTTTAAAAATCAACTTATGTTAATCTACTTATTCCAACCCCAAATGTGATTTTAAAACTTTTTTTAAAATACTTATAAGTTCCTCGAACTTCATCAGTTTGTAGAACTGCGTGGTCACGCTTGGCACAGAAAAAGTGGTAACTCTTGGAACAGGCTTTTATTTCACATCCCACAGTGGCTCCTTTTTTCCGACAATATTTGCATGTCTACAGAAGAACAGATTTTACTGAATAAGCATTTGTTTTTCATAATCTGTTAAAATTTGATGCTTAAGATATTAACTTTTTTTTTTCAGTCAGCTACAAATATTAATTACTCACATTTGTTCACTCATTTTGAAATCTCAACCAAATCTCAGCTAACTAGAATGCTCGTCCAGCATTGATCTGATTAAAAGCAGAAAAGCCTTTCTGTTAAAAAAAAAAAATTTCACTCTTTTTAAGAGATTTCTAAAAGCACAGTTGCAAAATTGTCTAGCTGGAAGCCAAGGGTCCCGCTAGGGCAGCGCCTAACAGTGCCACTAAGCGCAGCGTGATCTCCAGGCAGTCACTTCCTCTCTTAAACCCAGAGTCCTTCTGGGGACTACCACACCTTCCTTACAGTCCCTGCTGAGGATGGTGGGAGCTAAGGTAGGTAAAACCTCTATGAAATGTATTTAGTGGGGCCTAACACAAAAACACCTTAAGTAATAAGATTTTTCTCAGTTCAGTTTATTTGATCTCTTGCTTTCCTGTATTAGTCTACATTTTTATATATGAAGGTGGTGTTGAGATTGGCTAGGAGGGCAGTATGTGGCCACAGAAGCCTAACTAATTTAGGGGAAGTTGAGCCACGCCCGAGGTTGATTTCCATGAAGCTCTGGCTGAATGAAGTGGGGGTAAAATGAAACCATCTTGCAAACCAGTAAGTAGCTCACATGATACTTCAAAGTCAGTACAAGCAAAAATGTAATAAAAATTCAAATATGACTGAGAGATTATGCTGGGGCGGGTATTTTAAATCAGAGGCCATTTGGCATAAGTGTAGAAAGAATAAAGTTAGATTCCTGCCTCACAATATATCCCCAAATAAATTTCTACATGGATTAAAGCTCTGATGATGTTAAAAAATAAAAAAAAGTTGGGCCTCCCTGGTGGCACAACAGGTTAAGTCTCAGCGCTATGAAGCTATCACCAGCCACTGCAGCGTGAGTTTGATCCCCGCCTCATCCGCTGCTCCCCTCAGCCGTGTACTTCAGTAGATCTGCCTGTTCTGCTCCCCACTCTGTCTCTGGAGATTCCTCTCATCACCCCACACTTCTGGCCTACACCCCAGCTCTTGTATACATAAATAAATAAATATTTTTTAAAAATAAAAATAAAAAAGTTATAAAATACAGAAGAAAAAAGTATGGTATTGAGGTAACGAAGGTTTTGAAGCAAGGCAGGAAACCAGAAGTCGCCCTCCTGCTTCCCCACACCCCCAACACACACACACAGAGGACTGATCTGATTATATAAGGAATTTAAACTTCTATTTTTATGGTGGCAGATATCATAAAAAAATTTAAAAATGAATAAAAACCTTGCATATTTGATAAAGGCTTAAGACTGATAATTCACAGAAAAGTGGGAACTGGCAAGACACAGAAGAAATACCAATGGCTAATAAACATTCATTCATTTATTGAGTAGTTATGATGTGGCAGGCTCTTGTTTTAGGATAAATGGAAACAGCTGATAAGGTAACCTGCCTCCATGAAGTTAACATTCCAGTGGAGAAAGACAATAACCAACAAAACAAACAAAACGGTGATATATGCTTTGTAAAGAACTAAAATGAGGCCCTCCCTGGTGGCGCAACATTATGCAGCTATCCAGAGCCACTGCCACACGAGTTCCATACCCAGCCAGGGAGCTTCCCACATGGCGCAGCAGACCTCTCCTGTCTCACCCCCTGCTCCCCTTAGCAGTGTATTTCTTTCTTTTTTTTTTTTTTAAGATTTATTTATTTATACATACAAGCTGGGGTACAGGCCAGAGGTGTGGGGTGGTGAAAGGGTTCACCAGAGACAGTGTGGGGAGCAAGACAGGCAGATCAGAAACACACTGCTGAGGGGAGCAGCGGGCGAGGCAGGAGAGGTCTGCTGCACCGTGTGGGATTCTCCCCGGCTGGGCGTCGAACTCGCACCGTGCGCTGCCGACAGCTCCACAGCGCAGCGCCCAACCGCTGCGCCACCAGGGAGGCCCTCAGCAGTGTATTTCAGTAGATCTGCCTGTTCTTCTCCCCACTCTGTCTCTGGTGAATCATCTCACCACCCCACATCTCTGGCCTACACCCCAGCTTGTATACATAAATAAATCTTTAAAAAAAAAAGAATTAAAATAAGATGAAATGACAGGATGTCTCTGGCTCCCTACTTCACATTGGGTGTCAGTAAAGGTCCCTGAAGAGCTGATATATAAGTTTAGGTCTGAATAATAATAAGCATTTCTAGCAAAAAAAAAGTGTGTGTGGGTGGGGGAAGAATTTTAGGCATAAGTCTTACATGTTCTCGCAGGAAGAAAGAGCCTTCTCATTGGCAATCTCACCTGCACAAGAGGACAAGCTTCAAAACTTAAGCAAAGGAGAAAAAGTAGCCATGGAATTTGGGAAGAAGCTAGTGTTTGTTGGAGGAAAGCAGAGTCTTTCTGGCAAGGACGAGAATCTGAGATAAAGTCTAAGGGGTAAGAAAGGGCTGGATCATGTAGGGATTATGAGTCAGAAGGCGGCATTGGGGTTTTATCTTGTGCAAGGGGAGCACAAACTGATTCATATTTTTAAGACATTGTTTTCGCTGCCATGTGGAGAATGGGCAGGGTGAGGGATGGGCAGGGGAGAGAACAGGGCAAATATCAGTGTTCAGCAACCATCCTAGACAGCGAGATAGTGACTTCACTGTGGAGGGTCAGCGATGACAGAGGGAAGTGAAGGAGGCCAGGTCTGTGGGTGATGGTCATGGGGCCCCATGCTGGGTTGAGAGACTGAGGAGGAAGTGGCAATGGACAAACAAGCTGCTGTTCGTGAAACAAGGAATGAATTGATTTGGTTGGAGTGTGTGTGTGTGTGTGTGTGTGTGTGTGTGTGTGTGTGTGTGTAGAGCATAGGAACTATTCTTTTTTGCCCAGTGTAATCATGAGATGCTATTACAGATCCATGGAACTATGTCAGGTTAGTGGCTGGAGCTGGAAGCATATACCCGTGGTGTAAGATGGTATTGAAGTCATGGGAACTGGATGAAATCACATAGGAGAAATCTTCAGATCGAGGAGGGCAAGGATAGAACCTCAGGCACTCTAAAGGCTTTTGTAAAACAGAGGCTCTTGGGAAGAAGTGGCCAGAAAAGTAGTAATACAACAGCAAAGTGAGTCCAGGAAGGCAAAAGAAGAAAGTGCTTCAAGATGCAGGGCATGGACAGTTGTGAGGAATACTGCTGGAAGGTCAACTGAGGACAGTGAAATGACCTTGTAATTGAATTGTTTTTGTGCATAAGGGAGTTTTTTTTTTAAGATGACATGATCAGTTGATGGTATTTACGTGCTGAAGGAAATAATCTTATAGAAAGGGGTAGGGGATAAACTCATGAAAGAAAGGGGCTGAAGGGAAGTGCAAGAGTCCCTAAGGAAGGGTGGGGGGTGGCTCCAAAGTCCAAGTATAGGGATGGTTTTGTCTGGAGGGTCGCCCAAGAGTTTGAGGATAGAGTGTGGGAGTGGTGGCTTTGATAGGAGTTCCTCTCTAATGTCTTCCATTTCTCAGTAAAAATCAGGCAAAGAAATGGACAAGACCGAGAGTGGACCCTAAACTATGGACTTTGGGTGATGAAGACGTGTCACTGCACGTTCATCAGTTGTAACAAAAGTACACTCCAGTGGGGGTGCTGACAAAGGGGAGGCTCTGCATATGCGGGTCAGAGGGCACACAGGGAATCTCAGCACCTTCAATTTTTCTCTAAAGCTGAAACTGCCGAAAAAAAGATTGGGAATTATCATTAACTTGGGATTGCGAACTCTGGGTGGGGGAAGTCTTTCAAGGGAGATGAGGATGTCAAACAGTACCATGGAGGCTGCAGGGGAAGTGTTAAGAGTCAGTGTTTAGCCTGTGGTCTGAATCTAAGAGCAGGCAACGTATTTGTGGGTTTTTCCTGTTGTTCAATTGCTCAAGGGCCCATGCTACTCACCAGGGTTGGGCCTTTGCTAAGTAAGTAAGTAAGGTAGAGGGTGGTGGGGACAGGATGTTTACAGAAGAGTGTTTACAACACTCAGAGTGTTTACAAAAGAATGACTGCAATGCTGGGCTGTGGCTGAGAGGTGGGGCCACAGATTGCAAAGGGACTGCTGGCAAACTGTTGGAGGCAGGTGAGCTGGGAGAATGGGAGGTGAGAAAATGAGAAAAATGTTCAGCCTCTCCAGGACCAGAGAAAGGCCAGGTAAAATTTCTGTCAGACTGGCAAAGGTTTTACTAATTTGTGATACTCATTTTTTGGTCAAGGGTTGGAAGAAGTGCTCATTCTGTACATTTACTATGTACAGAAGTATAAAGTGATACAACCTTCCTGGGGGACAGTTCGTTAGCAAGTTGCAAAAAAAAATTTTTTTTTAAAGATTTATTTATTTATACATACAAGCTGGGGTACAGGCCAGAGGCGTGGGGCGGCGAGAGGGTTCACCAGAGACAGAGTAGGGAGCAGAACAGGCAGATCAGAAATACACTGCTGAGGGGAGCAGCGGGCGAGGCAGGAGAGCTCTGCCACACCATGTGGGATTCTCCCCGGCTGGGCATCAAAACAGCTCCACAGCGCAGCGCTCAACCACTGCATCACCAGGGAGGCCCCCATGTTGCAAAAATTTTAAGGAGAATTGTGGCTGACTCAATCCTGCCACTTCTGGGAATGTGGTCTACACAACACTCAAACAAGTACTCAAGGATATACAGACAAAGATGTTTATGGCAGCATTAGTTGTTATACTACATAACCAGTCTGAATTCATAATCTAATGAGGGAAAGGCTTCATACAATCTGGTGTGTCCTGTGGAATTCCATATGGACCTTCTCAGTAAAGAAAATGCCATAAAAACCATGTGCTAACAGTTGTTTCCCTTGCTCTTTCCACACGTTTGTACATCCTGTTCCCTCTCTCCGGAATTCCTCGTTCCTCCTCTTAATTTTTACCTCTCACCCCAACTAGGAAGCATTCTGAGCCTGAACTGTGGTGAGGTACCTGCTTGCTGAGAATCCTGTACTGGCCCCTCTCAAAGCATGTCAGGTGGTGCAGAAACTGCCCACCTATATGCTGACACCTTGCAAGAACTAAATAAATATTTGTTCCAAATCATTAACCTTATGTAGTAGTGGTAATAGCTTTAGGTGCTCACACTTGCTGTATGGGCTGTTAAGTGTGAGGGCTTTTCATAGAGGGAGTCTACTGTAATGGACTCAGTAGGGCAACTGCATCTCAGTATTCTTCTTTCTCCAGGGGAGCTGACCCCGAGCTCCCTAGGTGAGAACCAGAAAGCCTGATCTTCAGTTGCTGCCTGAAGCTACCCTATAACCACAAGGGAACCAGGCTAATGTTGTATACAGGACAGAGAACAAAATGATGGGCTTGTGATGGTATCACTGAACCATTGAGTCAACCAAACTTGAACTGAGTTCTTTTCCTCTAGCTAAAGTGATAAAATAAGCATCTTTTTGTTAAAGCCAATTTCAGTTAGGGTTACTTCTATTTACAGCCAAAAGCATTCTAAGTCATATCTATTTTTGTAATAGAGTGTTATAATTTGTTTCAAGATATTAGATGTTCATCAAATCTAAGTTTCTAATATACGACCTACTTCTTTCAGCTCTCCAAGATGCATCTTTATCTCTGGTTTATGATTCAAATAGGCTTTCTTTTGAAAGCAGCCCCTGAGGGTCGGTTCATCTTGTGTGAATAATAAAATTGTTAATACTTACCAACTTCCTTCCTCTGTAGATTTCCTTCTTTACAGATTCCACATCAAAACTTCTATCACCATTATGAGAATCGCGATCCTCACATTCCACAAGTGCTGAAGAATACAGCTGCAGAATGGGAAAAGACTCAGATTATGTGCAAAAATTATACTGAAAGTTATGTCAGAAAATGGTACCGAAAACTACACCAGGAGTGGCAGTGACTACCTAATGGGGTCTGTGCACAGATCACAAGTCATCTTTGTGTTCCTTTGGGAGTGGCCTATTCCCCAAGCAGGTTTATATGCATAACCCTGACACCGAATGGCTAGCTTGGCTTGGTTGGGGATCCCAGGAGAAAGGAATAAAATCTAAGCCACATGATCAGGACAAGCTACAAAGAGAGAAAAGCAAAAGCAAGAGTAGACTTCCTGGGCTCCTGACTGCTTTCCAGCTCCTGCTTTACAGCCCTGCCTGCGTGCCTGCCTTCAAGAGCCATGAAATACCCCCACAACCGTATAAAGACCAAGTGCAACCCATGAATTTGATCCTTTGTTATAAAGTTATTAGGACAATAGGTGAACTCAGATGGGTTGAGGATTAAGTGGTAGTAATGCATTCCCTTCCTGATTTGAAGGTTATATTGTGATTATGTGAGAGAATGTCCTTGTTTGTAAGGGAAACACTCAAAAGAAAATGCATCTTATTCCCAAGTTAATTTCAAATGGTTCCAACAAAAATATAGTTCTTTGTACGCTATGTGGAAACTGTCTATAAGTTTGAGATTTTAAACAACCATGAAATTATATATGCAAAACAATAAAGCATCCAACATCTTGCATGAAAACTCCTTATTTTAGTAAAGTGAAAGTATTAAAAAAGTACTAATAAAGACTTTAGAAGTATCACATTCATATAACAAGAAACAAGACAAGGTTTTCTTTAAATATTTCTAATCACCACTATAACAGAGTGTTTTAGAAAAGTGCAATAAAATTTAAAAAATTAAGAATTCCAATTAAGAAAAAAATTGTCTTTATTAATAGATGAGGATGGGCCAATTAAATACCCAGGTTACGTTAAAGACTTTTAGAACCATGAGTTTGGCAGGAATGTTAGATAAGATGAATAAATAAAAAGCTATAGAATTTATGAATACCAATATGTAAATATTAAAGTTTACATTTCTCATAATACCTCATATCAAAAAGGCTATTAAGAAAAAGTAGCAAAACAAACAAACCCAGGAATGAATTTAACCCAAAGTTTGAGACTTCTATAGAAAAAAATTATTGAATATTGTTGAAATTCATAAAGATAAACATGAATAATTGGAGAAAAGACCGTGTTAGACAGAACGTGTTGTATATCATGAGGGTGTCTATTTTTCCCCCTTCAACTATAACTTCACTGCAATTTCATAAAATCCCAGTAGGAATTGGAACTCGTTGATTCTAAAATTAAAAGCAGCAAAAATTATACCCCAGGCTTATCATGTAATCCTAGTAGTTAATAGAGTGTTCTACTAGCTCAGAGATAACAGAGTGACCAATGGAATAGAATAGAAAGCCAGAAACAGATCCGTGAACCCATGATACAGTATGTTGTTAGCATATTGGATAAGCATGAAGGTTCTAGAACTAGATGGCTTTGATAAGAATCCTGGCTTAACCATTTACAACCAGCCACATGACCTTGGGCAAGTGACTTAATTTCTCTGTGCCCCGCTTGTTTCAGTTTGGGCATAATAACAGCACCTACCTCCAGGGCTGTTGTGAGGATTAACAGTTTAACAAAAATTAAGCTCCCAGAACATTACCATACAGATAGCAGACAAACAACGAAGAAGAAGAAGAATCATTTTTATCATTATAAATCAGTGAGGAAAGAACAGATCATAAGTAAACAGAGCCAGGAAAAGTGGTTAATCACTTGAACAAAAAAAGTAGTCCCAATAAATTTCAGTTGTATTAAGAAACTAAATGAACAAAAGCAAAATTTTAAAACTTTTGAGGAAAAAGATAAAACTTTAATACAGAAAAGAATTCCTTAGGGGGGAAAACAATCCACAAATTATAAAGGAAAATCATGATAAGTTTAATTACCTGCTTTTCTGTCTGACAGAAAACACCATAAATAAAATTAAAAGCCAACATATGTAACAAAGCATTAGAATCTATTTGTATATAAATACATATAAGCAAAATCAACATCTCAAAGATAAAGTGTAAGCTATGAACACAACTCATCGAAGAGGAAAACAATAACACAGAAGCACAGCAAACCAGGTACAACCCTACTAGTAATCTCGGAACTGCGAATGTAAATGAGAGGCCATTTCATTCCCATCGGAGAGGAAAAAATTAAAATCTCATTTAACATGCAAGTGTTCACAAGGAAGAAAATAAATGAACTCTGAAACATCAGTGGGAGTCAAACCCATTACAATCCCTTTGAAGAACAAGTTGGCTCAGTGAGTGAGTTGTGACTGCTCCTTCCAGCCTTCTCCAACCTAGAGGTTCTGCTTTTAGGTTTTATGTTAGTTTTGTGCCCTACACCAAAGAAATTCTGTGAATTAGCAGTCCTATATAAGGATGCTCATGATATCTGGTTAGTCATATAAAAAGACTGCAAATGCCTAAATGCGTATTCACAAGAAAATAGGTTAATAATGATATAGTCATGAAATGAAATAGAACATGTAACATTTAAAATTAAAGATTTAGATCAATGTTTATCAACATAGATGAATCTCAGTAATCCACAGAATTTGATAGAAAGTCTACAAAGTCAAAGGGCATATAAAACAAAATCATTTCTTGTTTATAAATACTTAAATATCTGTGATGGGAAAATAAATTAAAAACACAAGATAACAAGAAACACCAAATTTGTTATGGTGATTTCCTCTGGGGAGAAATGGAGAGAGCAGAACAGAGAGTAGAGAGTCTTTAACTAAATCTGTTTTATTTCTTAAAAAAAAAATTAAGCTTCAGCAAAGATTGTAATTTTAAAAATCTGTGAGAAGTATCCATGGGTATGTTACATTGGAAATGTTTCATTAAAATATCCTTAGAGAAGTTTCATCATAATTCTTTGTACATTTGATCAGTTATAAATAAAATTAAAAAGATTCATAAGGTGACAATTTCAGAAACTAAAACAATTTTTAAAAAGTTAGAAAAATATGTTCCCCACTTAAAAGCCCAAACCGTAGCCAGGTTATCATTTGTCGTATCCAAAATAGCATTTATGTGTGTTGGTCGGTCCTTCCCTAAAAGGACTGGCATATTTTCAAGTGACTCACCAAACAATTTTCATGAGCAGCTATATTCTGTGACCGTGCAAAGTACAGGACACTATACTCGAGGTCTTTGGGGCAGAGTGCACATGTCCTTTTCTCCATCTTTTCTGAAACCTGAAAGACACCTGTAAGTAACAGCCCTGGTGAGAAACAGAAGAGTGGAATTTTCTTTTTTCTTTTTTTTAAAAGATTTTATTTTTGCATACAAGCTGGGGTGCAGGCCAGAGGTGTGGAGTGGTGAGAGGGGTTACCAGAGACAGCGTGGGAAGCAGAACCTGCAGATCAACCGAAATACACTGCTGAGGGGAGCAGCGGGCAAGGCAGGAGAGGTCTGCTGCACCATGTGGGACTCTCCCCTGCTGGGCTTTGAACTCCAGCTGCAGCCACCGACAGATCCACAGGGCAGCACTTAACCCGTTGTGCCACCAGGAAGGCCCTGGAATTTCTTTTTTTTTTTAAGATTTATTTATTTATGCATACAAGAGCTGGGGTGTAAGCTAGAGGTGTGTGTTAGGGGGGTGGTGGTGAGAGGATTCACCAGAGACAAGAGTGGGTAGGAGAACAGGCAGATTGACTGAAGTACACTGCTAAGGGGAGCAGCTGGCAAGGCAGCAGAAACTTGCACCCATGCGGGAAGCACACTGGCTGGGCATGAACTTGTGCTACAGTGGCTTCGGATAGTTTCATAGGCTGAGACTTAACCCCTTGCGCCACCAGGGAGGTCTATGAGAGTGGAATTTCTTAGTCTCCATAACTCCTCCACCAATCTTAAAGTACAAGGCAGAATATTTGCTTTTATGAGATTGTAAACTCCCAGAGAGAAAAAAAAATTGGGACTGCAGTAAAAAAGCAACTTCCTTTATATATTAATTTATTTATGCATACAAGAACTGGGGTGCAGGTCAGAGGTGTGGGGTGGTGAGAGGAGTCACCAGAGACAGAGTGGGGAGCAGAACAGGCAGATCGACCGAAATACACTGCTAGGGGAGCAGCGGGCAAGGCAGGAAAGGTCTGCTGCGCCCATGTGGGAATCTCCTTGGCGGTGTGCATCGAACTCGTGCGTGCCCCAGCTGCAGACAGCTCCACAGCACCTAACACTTAACACATTGCGCCACCAGGGAGGCCCTCCTTGCCCTTTCTAATGCTCCTCTGCTTATTCATTTGGTTTACTGTAGTAGAAACACCTTTAATTTTCAAATTAGTTTTGAAACAAAGACTTATTTTACCACTTAATGGTACAAATTTTAAATTTAGATGAAGTTTCAGTTAAACAGCTCCTTGAGTCCTTCTTGTTCAACAGTGTGAGTAAGAGGTCTTGGTGTCTCTCTCTGATTAGGCCCGTCAGTTCATAAATACGGAATACTGCACTGGGAAGCCAGCATTCGCTTCACATTCAGATGAGTTTCTTCTTAATTTCTATTTCCTGGATTTGGGTCCCACCTAGTGGGGATATAAACAAGTACTAGTCTCCCTGCTCCCTAACAAGCAAGAAAAAGCGGAGAGACTAGGAGAAAATCCCTGAGAGGAAACGAAATGGACTAGCAGCTGCTTGTCATTCATTTCAAGCAATCACTGATTCAGGAGCATTTCTTGTCGCGAGTCAGGGTCCTCGGTGCCTGAGATCATCATTACCGCACAGATACAGAATGGGAGCCACAAAAGTGAACCACAAGTGAAGTTGAAATGTTGCTAGGAACCTCATAAAAAAGGCAAAAACAGGTAAAATTAGTTTTAATAATATGCTGGATTCAAACAACTGTATCTCAAATGTCCTTTCAACATTTGATCAGCATAAAATTGTTAATTTATTTTCTGCACTGTCTTTGAAACTCGATGTATTTTGAGCTTATAGCATGTCTCAACAGGACGAGCCACATTTTAAGTGCTCAAGAACCAAAAAAGATTATTTAGAAGAATAAACGTGAATGGACAGTATAGAAGACTGAAAAAGTATAAGAAAGCATCTACCAACCTGATTTTAAAACATAAAGTCACAGCTAGGACAGATTAGATGACTATGTCAAAAGAAAGAACACAAAGTGCAGAGAGAAGATCATATTCTAATATTATGAGTACAACATACCTTAATGTGGCATTTCCATTTATTTTCTGGGGGTTCTGATTCCTTAGTCCATTTTATTATTGGGCTATTTACTGTTTTTCATTTGTTCTATGAAAGGTTCCTATGTAATCAGAATAAATTAACATTTTGCCAGTCATGTGTGTGGTCTTTTAACTTTTAAATAATGTTCTTTTGTGATAGGGGGCGGGGCTGGTGATGGAAAACAGATAGTGAAAAGTACTACTTGTGATAATAAGTGTCAAAAATCATCAGTTATGGTGGTGGTGTTTAATAGAGCAAGGCAGAACTTCCTTTAAGATCACAGAAAGGTCTCATTGCATTCTCGAGTGAGAAACTCAAGAGCCCACTGGGCTGTTCTGGTATCACTTTGATAGACAGAATGTTTAAATGTTTTACTTGAAACTGTATCAATTTTTTATGGTTTTTATTCTAGATAAGGGGTACATAACTTATTTAGAAAACAGAATATTTTCTAAATTTGAGCTTATTTTTTACATTAAAATTAATATGTAATTTATATATAATTTTTAAAGTATAACTTGGGGATCTAACTCCTGTCACTTTGTCTATCAATACCACACTTATAATTTTCAATACTTTCAAATATACTTTCATATTTGACATCACAAAGCTCCCTATGAGCAAAATGGGGAAAAACCCAATTTTTTATTAACTCAGGTTCAAAACCTACTTTGATAGAATAATGTTTATTTTACTTAAAAAAAATGCATAAACTAGACATTTAAATTTATAAAGTACAGACTAAAAAGTGTCAGGCAGTTAAATTAGCAGTATGAAAATTCCCTAATGAACTAATAACATTTGATAGGGCACGCACACAGTGTTGTTGTTATACAACAACAACAGATCTTGTTGTATAAGATCTGGACATTTTTTTTGTGGTGTCATCCTTTCCTGTGCAAAACTGGACCTTCAGGCAGGTACACTGCATTGGGCTGAACCGTCAGGTTGCTGATACCTGAGCACAAACACCCCTACAACATCCCTCCCTCCCCCAGTGCTTGCCTGCACTGGGGACCCTGTGTCTGTCTGAGCTGCACTCCCAAGTGAGTAGGTTTCTGGGGTGCTGGTATCTGGGAAAGCAGGAGTAGTGGTCACACTCCCGTGGTCTCTGACCCTGGCTTTGTTTCCACAGGTTCCACCTAATGGCCTTTCCTGCTAAAGCACCACTTCATCACAATTTTCTAAAAGATCTTGGCTCTTCTTTTTATTCTTTTACATTATAGGAGGCACACAACTTTCTGCAGTGGCAGAGTCACATTTGAGGCTTTTGCACCATCAGACATCTCACTCTCTAAATGCTTACTGCACATTATCTGATTTCATGGACCAAATACATGTGGATGACTTGCTAGCTTTGCATCTGAATTCAGGAACTGTGCAGATTAAAACAGTGAGGGCGGGATAGGTGTAGCCTGGGGCTGGATGTTTTAGTGAAGAGTCCATTGGTCTCTATCAGTAGCTGACACCAAGAACAGTGAAGATCAGCAAGGCTCTCCACGGTCCTAGAATCCTCAGGATTTAAGAGGCTTAAGGATTCACAGAATTTGACAAGAATTCTCAGCAATAAAGCTGGTAGTCAAGAATGGTTCTACAGAATAAAACTGCAGAAAAAGTTAATCAGGAACACATGAAAGATTATGACTGGCTGAAACTAACACAATGTACCTCAGTCTCTCTGGCAATATCCAGGCCCAGGTCCCCAGGGGAAGAGACTGCATCTAGAGGCACCCACCGCAGACAAGGGCAATGCACCCAGATGACAGAATGTGGGGTACCCAGGTGAGATGACCAAGGAACGGGCATCTGTCACTTAAGAATGAGTGAAACTCATGGAAGGAGATGAACTAACCCTATATTTCCACTTACAATCCCCTTCCAGTAGGGGATGGTTTATATTCTGGATTGCCAACCAATTTATGGTGCTGGCTTGGAAATTTCATCTTTTCTCCATTGAGCAATAGTTTTTATTGAAATTTACTATCTTATAAACTCATGCCATTTACAGCAACATGGGTGGAGCTGGAAGGGATTATGCTCAGTGAAATAAGTCAGAAGGAGAAAGAAAAATATCGGATAATTTCACTTATAGGAGGAATATAGGGGAACCAAATAAGAGATCGGGGGGAAAATAATAAGAATAAAAACAAAACAAAATTAACAGGTAACTATAAATTAACTGATTAACTATAAATCAGATATTTTCTGCAGGGGAGGAGGAGGGAGAGGGATCAAAATGAGGGTGGGAAGAGCACAAGGGCTATGGTGATGGTGCACAGGTGAATTGGTGGTGGGAATTCTATGGGGCCTACAACTGAGAAAAGAAAGCAAACAATGTACAAAAATGAATAGTGAGGTAAAATACATATAAAAAATTAAAAAAAGAAATTTGCTGTCTTAGTTCTTCCATTTATTCATTAGTCCTTCCATCAGCTATACAGGAGAAGTCCTCTTTATCAATGAGTTCAGTGACTGCATACCTGAATTGGATGAAGACCAAAAGCAGAAGAATAGATAGAGGCTTGATAAAACAACTTTGGGAGAAGAGGTGTGACTAATATGTATTTGTGATTACCAGAACACATAAACAGGAATGTGTTGTGGGGAAGGGGTGGTGTGCAGCCAAGAAGCAGGCTGTCCAATGGCCTTCTTTAGGGTTATATGTTAGCTCATAATCACGCATAGGGGCGGAGCTAGCAGGCGTGTTTGTACTATGTGACTACTTCCCTAGGCACAGCTGACAGGCCTAGTGACCTACTTCCCATCTCTCAGATATACAGAATTCAGAATAGAAGATTTTAGTTCAGACTGGGCTGGTTTCCTGAAAGAGGAGATATAAAACTTGGGAGGCCATGAGGATAGCTATCTTTTATCCCATTACCACTTTGGCAAAGTGGGCCAAAGAAAAAGCAGAATAAAGAAGATATGTTGACATACAGGTAATAAGAGATAGGCGAGTGCTATCAAAGTTTATGATGGTTTCTCATGTTCTAATTCAGGTTCTTCCTGTTCTTTTTTTGGAAAAATGCTGTGGTATCCATGCTTTTTTTTTTTTTTTTAAAGATTTATTTATGCATACAACCTGGGGTACAGGCCAGAGGCGTGGGGTGGCGAGATGGTTTACCAGAGACAGAGTGGGGAGCAGCACAGGCAGATTGACGACAGAAATACACTGCTGAGGGGAGCAGCGGGCATAGCAGGAGCGGTCTGCCATGCTATGTGGGAATCTCCCCAGTGTCAAACTCGCATTGCCGCTGGCAACAGCTCCACAGCGCAGTGCTTAATAGCTGCACCACCAGGCAGGCCTGGTATCCATGCTCTTGGGGGCCTGTGGGTCTGGCATGCCTGTATCCCAGTCACAAGCAACGTCTGCTTAAATTGGATGCTGTTTTTGTCCTACTTGCAGCCAACATACCCCAATTAACACTGTAAGGACCATGATGTGATCTGTGTGTAGATACACATGTTGAGTTTCTGGTAGCAGTATGGAAGGTGGGCTTCCCTGCCTTCATTGTCTTTCACCTGGTCTGATGATCTCAGCTTTCTGTTTCTGCTTTTCCTGTCATGTCCTCATTTCACTCTTCACATTGCTGCCAAAGTGATCTATCTAAAATGTACAACTGTCCATCTTTCTCTCCTGCTAAAGGTCCTTCTCCATCACCTACAGAATAGAAGCCGAGCTCCTCAGTAGAACACAATAGCCCATTCATTCCTTAAGCAAATGCTTAATGAGAACCTGCTATGTAAAGGTGTAGAGAATGAGAGTGTAAATTCTCATGAAACTTATACTTTAGTATAAGTAGTAGGGGGGTTAGTGAAAAAAGCTATGAAGAGAAGTAGAGCAGAGGAAGGAGGTAATGAGGAACATGGGTTGCTCTTTCAAACTGAATGCTGGTAAGGCTAAGGAGGATACATTTGAATAGAGACTTGAATATGGTGGGGAAGCAAAAAATGGAATGCAAATAGACCCTGAGGCAGGGCTAAGTTTGGGAGCTTTGAGGACCCTCAAAAAGCAATGAGGGGGCACAGCGTTTAGGCGCTGCGCTGTGGAGCTGTCAGCAGCAGTGACTCAAGTTCAACGCCCTGCTGGGGAGATTCCCACATGCCACGTCGAGGGTGCCTGCCCGTTGCTCCCCTCAGCAGTGTATTTCCGTCAGTCTGCCTGTTTATTCCCCACTCTGTCTCTGGTGAACCTCTCGCCGCCCCTGTGCTTCTGGTCTGTACCCCAGCTTGTATGCATAAATAAATAAATCTTTAAAAAAAAAGCGATGAGGGGTGGCAGAATCATCTAGATGGGTAGGGGTTGGATCAGATCAGGACATGCATGCACTGTAGGTCACAGTAAGTTACTCTGAGAGATCATTCTGGCTGCTGTGCAGACCTGTCTGTAGGAGAGTCTGAGAGTAGAAGCCAGGAGACTGCTAGTCCAGGCAGGAGATGATGGTGGCTTCGATTTGGACGGCAGTGATGAGATGTGATCAGGCTCAAGTCTGATCACAAGTTTGGATAATGCATTAGATGGGAGGTGAGAAGGAAAGAGAGGCACTGAGGGTACTACTATGTTTTTGGTCTGAGCAAATGAATAGATGGGATAGGGAAGGCTTCTGGTTGAGCAGGTTTGGAGTGTGTGGGTATGTGGGGAAAGTTCTCTTTGGGAAATATTCAATTGGAGATCATTCCAGGCATTAATGAAGTTGGTTTCATGAGTCTGGAGTTCAGGGGAAAAGGCCTCTCTACTAACTCATCTTGCACTCTACATATATAACAAATGAATAAAAATTCAGCTGCTTGGCTTGCAGTCACCCCATATTTTGTGGCAGGGGCCCTGATTGGTGTTTTATAACCTGTCTGAAATATTCTTTCAACCTTTCTACCTCTGGTCTACTATTGCCCTTAAAACTAAGATCCTGAAAGCTTGAATTCAAAAAGTTTTATCAGAATACAGGCTGAGTTTATCAGAATACAGGCTGAGCCCCTCATTTGTGCCTCTGGTTCTTCCCAGGCCACATGCAAGTTGTCTGTTGGATTCTCCAGGGCAGGGTCAGCCTAACTTGTATCTGTGTTCCTAGGACATAGCCTGAGCCTGGCACACGGTAGGAGTGTGACTAGTGAAGGAAGGAGCCCATTTCATACACCACTGCTCCGGGAAAGGGCTGCTGAGGACTTGAATTACTAAATAGAGGAAAGAATGGTTCTAAATTATTCTTTGTGGAAACTTTCCAAATTGCATCCTGAGACCCAGTTCTTACTTTCAAGGTAGGGTCTACCTCCTGCCTCCCTCTCCTCTGGCATTTCTAGAACTCTACTGTTTTATGGGTAGGCGATGCCGCTTTTGAAGAGTAAATCCACTGGATTTTACTGTATTCTAATGAAGTAGGGCAGTATCGATGGGCAATCTCACGAGCAGCGGGAGAGGTAAGTGGCAGACAGACCCATCACCCTCGAGAAGCCTTGCGCCGTGGTCTCCTGCGCTGAACCACCTGGAACTGTCCCCTAGTGACGCTATTTGGGAATCCTGAGGGATTACGAGGCAAATTCGCCAGCAGGCCCGGACCTTAACCCCTCACCCAACAGCTGCACGCCCCACCCTCGCCCCGCCCCACAGCCTTCAAGCACTCACCCGTAGGGTGGGGGAGCGGGTCCAGCAAATGGTCGGTGGCTGGGCCGCCAGCGCTGCAGGCCAAGTCGGGCCGGGAAGGGCACTCGGGATCCATGGCTGAGCTCTAGCAGACAACCAACTGCCACCAGAGCTTCCGGAAGTAAGTTTACTGGTTTCGTTACTAAGTTTCGTTTTCGTTTCATCAAATCTTAACACTGACTTCCCCTAACTAGAGAAAAGTCCCCAACGAGGAGAGACTCTGAGTTTGTGGTTAGCGTTTCAAACTGGAGCGCATGTCTTCTACAGATTCGAGTCCGAATTTGATCATTTTTAATAAAACACTGCAGGCGCTCCTGACTCTGCCCCCAGTTTGCTTCTTCTAGTAATCAGAGGAAAGGGGTCGTCACAGCTGGATACAGTCGGAGAAATGATTGTTCTTCCTAAAGGTTTATCAGTTTCTTCTAAAAATTTTTATCAGAGTTTGCGAAGTATGTGTAACACTAAACAGACGCAGAATTAACCGACTATAATTCCAGTTGCCAGTCAAACTTTTATTTAGCACCCATGGGGTACACAGCACCACACAAGACGAGGTTTTCAGCGCATGTAACAAATATTCATGTAGATAATAAAGATGTATATAATTAAATTACAGTTAAAAATATGTCCTGGAAAAGAAGCATATAATGTTGGTTGATGAGTACACTCACCAGCCCATCCCCTACTCACCAGCCTATCCCCATTCTGCCCCCAGGCCCAAGGCACCGCTGAGGGAGCTAAACTAAACAAAGACTGACAGCAATAAAGAATTACAATAAAAACCCTGCCCCCAGCAGAAAATCCCAACAGACACCTCCTCAGGCAGAGGAGACCCCACCCCCCTGCTGCCCATGCATGCAAAAATCTCAGCAGCAGCCTTATCCTATAAAAACCCATTTCCCAATCTCCTGGCAGGACTCTCATTCAGCCTGCAGACGGTTGTCCCTCTTGGACTTTCAATAAAGTCCACTTCAGTCTGATACTCTTGGCCTCTTTCTTTTCAAACATTTTCTAACATTCTGGTGCTGATGCAGAGTTAGGCCCTGACCTATCCTTCCCCTCGTCTTCCAGGCCTCTATTCTTTCCCTTCTCCCTCATTCCCACTCTGCTGACTCCTCACTAACAAGGATCCAGGAACCCTCAGACCTCACTAAGGCTTAAGGGCAGCTGGTAGGAGACTGGGGACCCCCTCCTAACAGGGAGTACGGCCTCTCCCTCCAGCCTCATCGCCACGTGAGCGTGAGCTGAGGGAGGACTGTTCTAGCCCTATACTGGACCTCCTGGTAAACCTCAAATCTGCTATTCTTCTCTCTGCCTTTTCTGTAATTGCACTTTCTGCCATCAGACGAACGACCATTCTGCCTTCTCACCGAACCACATCCACCACAGGCCAGCATTTAAGTAAAATCCCAAACCTGGACTCCACTGCTGACTCCTACACCCTGTCACTACTCCCTCCCCCTCTTCTCTCTTTGTCCCTTCCTGTCCCTTCTCCTCCCTTATTCGCAGCCTTTTGGCTTCTCAGTCTAGTGAAGGCGCCCACAGGGACGATATCCAGGTAACAGTGAGCCCCTCCTGTAGTTGAACCAGAGACATCAGCTTCACTCAGGAGAATTTGGTTGGTAAGCAGAATCACAGGGACACCTGCTGGATTCTGCTCTTACCACTGGCTATCAAGGGCTCATTCCCTCTCCCCTCCAGCTGTCAAGGCTCCCTGAAGCCTCTACCTGCTTCCACTCCCCATATGGGCAACACCTCATCCAACACCACATCCATCTCCCGGCCCCCCATGCCTCCACAACCTCTCTAAAATGGGACTAAGCCAATTATAAAGCCCAAATGGCTTATTCAGTTCGCCACTGAAATCTGGCCCACAATAACTTATGGCCTGAATTCGGCACTCTTGATCCTAACATCTTACAAGATTTAAATAATTTCATAGATCGAAACAGCAGAGAGTTTGAGGCTCTCTACATGCAGGCTTTCTTTACTCTTCACTCTTGCACTTCTCGCCACAAAACCTGCTCACCTCTTCAGATCCTTCTTGCAGAAACCCCGGACCAGACAATCCCCTCTCTGTCCACTCCAAGTTTCATGGACCCAGATCCTGCAGACAAGCCTCCTCATCACTCTACCCCCCCCAACCCACACATTGATCCTCGGGTCTGGGACACGGATAACCCTGGGGTAGCCGCCCACCACCCCCCTGTCAGAGTCACATTTCAAACCCCTTACCTCTCACTTCAGTCCTTGATTTAAAGGATGCCTTTTTTTTAACCACTTCCCCCACCTCCTCAAGGCCCTCCAGGATGTCCTACTGATGTCTATTATCCATCACTACCAACCACAAAAAGGACCTCCTCTCGTTCTCAGCCTCATCAATCCTGCCCCCTCCACCCCCCACCCCCCCATCTGAATCCCTAACTTCTCTCTCATAGCCAAACCTCTCTAATCTTCACAAAACCCTGGCCTCCCCCAAAGCCCCTCATCCACCCCCTCACCTGCCTCAAACAGGCTCTCATTTCCATCCCTTCTCTAACTCTTCTCAAACCCCACCAATCTCTCTATCTCCTAACCTGTTAATTAGCTTAAGTTATGTTGGGACAAAGGCTCAATATAACCCCTGCTGAGGAGGCAATAAATAATCTGTTACCTAATTGCTCAGGGCTCAGACTTTGGAGAAAGATCTCTGGGCCAGCCAGCTTGTTCCTTAACTGAATTCTGCTGTCAGAGTCTGACAATCTAAAAATTAAAAAATGTAGTAACTGAGTGCTAGTAAAGTGAGGTATGTGTCTAATACGAAAGAAAGGTATTCAGAATGGCTATTTTGAAGGTCTTGGAAAGAATTAAAAGGCTTGAGAGAGGTATCTTAGAGAAAAATGTTATGTGCTTGAATGACTTGCAATCAGTAGCATACTTACGTAAAACCAAACTTTAATTTCTTTTTCATCTCCAGTAAGGACTCAAGTATTCTTAAACTGCTTTTACTAGTTAAAATCTTATCCTAACTAGCTAGACTAAGAAAAAGAAAGGGAAAAGGACAAGGGCCTAGTATATGGCAGTTGCCATTGCCTCAAGTGCCTGAAAAAGTTGCCCCCAGGGTCATGCCTTCAGTGCCACCACGCAGGGCACTAAAAGAGGGACTGTCCCACTCTCCAGAGAGGGAGGGGGCCAGCCCAACCGCCAGCTATCTCTGACCACAAAAAAAAAAAAAAAAAAAAAAGAAAAACCTGGGTGTAAGAAAACTGAGGAAGCCCAAAGGCGAGATTGGCTCCCCTGTTTACTATCTCCATGGGCAAGCCTCCGGGTGACCCTAGAAGTGGCAGACAAAAAGATTACCTTCTTGGTAAATAAAGGGACACTTACTCTGCCTTGCTCTAATTCTTTGGACTGACCTACTGTCCCCCTCACTTAGCACTGATGGCCAGGCTGAGCCAGGACACGCTACAGCACTGCTGCCTTGCTCACTCCAAGGCCACCTGTTTACACATTAATTCTTAAAAAAAAAAAAACCCAATTCCTGTCCTAGCTGCTCCCCTTTTCCCCTTTTTCATTCCCTTACTAAATGTTATTCTCTTTTCATTATTCTCTTGCGTGGGCCCTACATCCTCAATGACCTCATGGAGATAATCTCTCGCCTGGAGGCCATCAAACTCCAAATGGTCCTTCATATGAAACCCACTACCCCCAGCCTGGGAAGCTGGTCAGACAGCACTCCAATCCCTCTCATCACAGATCCGTGTGGGCTTTAATCTTCCTGGTGGTCGTCAGCAAGCCTTGAGCCTCATCAGACCCTGACTCTCCTCTAACTGTCCCAGTTTCCTCTCCAAAAATTCATCAGCAGCTAGGTATAAACACTTTCACACCCATCGGCCACAACAATGCTCCCTCCCAGACTTGGGGGTCCCGACTCCACCCCTTGTCAGCAGGAAGTAGCCAGATGTGATGATGTCTTGGTCCCTTCTCCTTTTTTTACCCCCTTAGAGTATGGGATGATGGGAGCACTCACCAGGCCATCCCCATCCTGCCCTGGTGCCCAAGGCACCAGAGATGAGCCAAATGAAACAAAGACTGACAGCAATAGAGAATTACAATAGAGACCCTGCCCCCAGCAGAAAATCCCAACAGACACCTCCTCTGGCAGAGGTGGGGTCTCCTGCTGCCCATGCATGCAAAAATTCCAGCAGCAGCCTTATCCTATAAAAACCCATTTCCCAATCTCCTGGCAGGACTCTCATTCAGCCTGCAGAGGGTCGTCCCTCTTGGACTTTCAGTAAAGCCCACTCCAGTCTGATACTCTTGGCCTCTTTCTTTTTAAGCATTTTCTAACAGTGGTTGGCTGCGGAATGGATCAAAGGAAAAATTGCAGAGATTCTGCATTTTGAAGTTTTAAAAAGAGGAAAGGCAGCAAATTGGGGACACCAGAAAACACAAACAATATTAAAAAGGTTAACTTAAATAGTCCTGACAAATACAGTAATGGATTACACAAGAAAGCAAGACTTATGGGGCTGCAAAAGGGAAAGAAGTGTTTGGCAGTCAAGGTTTTTGCCCTTCAATCAGGAGAACAGAAGAGTATTCCTCTGCAGGCCAAAAAGAAAGTCTTAAAAAGACTGAAATTTATTAGATTAGCTAGGCAATGGTGAAGCAGTAGATGAGCCTCTTCTCCTAGTGTTTATAATCTCATTTTTAGTATTCCACCTTTAAGTATGAATAGACAGTCAAGAGCACTGAGGAAAGTCTGTAATAAAAGAAAACAGAGAAAACAAACTTTTGTGGTGAGCACAGGAAATGCAGGAAAAAGAAAACACAGGCATGAATGCATGCATGGGTATGTGTATGCATAAATAGTATTTTCAAAGAGAGAGGATGCAACCATGAACCAAAAATAGGATGCTATTAAGGAACACATAGAAAAGAGGGGTCTAGAAATTAAAAATATGAGACCAGAAAAATAAAATGCAATAGACAAACTGGAAGATTTAAGTTGAGGGTATCTCCCAGAGAGTAAAGCAAGATTGACCTGGAAGTGAAAAATATAAGAAAATCAGAGAACCAGTTGTGGAGGTCTAACATCTAGGTAAGAGAATTCTAGAAAGAGAACAGATAATTATTTCCTGAACTGATAGACAAAGTTTTCAGATTGAAAGATACTACCAAGCACTGAGTACAAGTGTTTAGAAAATAGAACCTTACTAAGAATAATACCGGAGCAAAAATAATGCTATAAACTTCAAGACATAAAAAATGGTCATATAAATGAAAGATAAGGAACAGAATCACATCTGACTTCCAACAGTCATCCTGGAAGCCAGAGCAAGAACATTTTCAGACTTCTCAGCAGCAACTTGAGTAGGCAGATGCTTTCAAAACAGGCATGAAAGTTTCTTAAGAAGTCTCTACTGGGGCCTCCCTGGTGGCGCAGCGGTTAAGCGCTGCACTGTGGAACTGTCGGCAGTGCGCGATGCGAGTTCGACGCCCAGCCAGGGAGAATCCCACATGGTGCGGCAGACCTCTCCTGCCTCGCCCACTGCTCCCCTCAGCAGTGTATTTCTGATCTGTCTGTTCTGCTCCCCACTCTGTCTCTGGTGAACCCTCTCGCTGCCCCATGCCTCTGGTCTGTACCCCAGCTTGTATGTATAAATAAACATTAAAAAAAAAAAAAAGAAGTCTCTACTGTACCAAAATAGCAATCAAGAATAAGGGTAAAATAACATTTTCAAACATGCAAGATCTCAAAATATATGCCTCTCATTTTTTCCTTTACCAAAGCTATTAGGGAATGTGCTTTACCTACATGTGGGGACAAACCAGGGAAAAGAGAAATAATGGGATTTAAGTGGAACATGATAGGGAAGATAACTGTGAATCAGCACAGATTGAAACAGATGAAGATATCAGGATTTTTGCACAAAATTATATCGTGTACTGATCTAAAATTCCTGCATCTTTTCTATGAATCTTCTCACTGAAGTTTTCAACTTTCTCTCTGTAAGCTGTTCGGTTATAATCTCTTGCTCCTTTTCCTAATTCTTTGGTTTCCAACTCTCCAAAATAATATCAAGTTAAATCTTCATCTATGTGTCTCCCTGGTGGTGCAACGGGTTAAGCACAGCGCTGTGGAGCTGTCAGTGGCTGCGGTGTGAGTTCAATGCCCGGCCGGGGAGTTTCCCACGTGGTGCAAATCTCTCCTGTGTCACCTGCTGCTCTCCTCAGCAGTGTATTTCGGTCGATCTGCCTGTTCTGTTCCCCACTCGTTTCTGGTGAACCCTCTCACCGCCCCACACCTCTGGCCTGCACTCCAGCTTGTATGCAAAAATAAATCTTTAAAAAAAATAATTTTCATCTAGTTCAATATTTCAAATAAATTAGGTCTAATCTTAGAATATATTTTTGTTTGAAAGGTAACAACTCAGAATCAAGTTCACAGAAAAAAAAAAAAACTTACCATATAACCTTTCCCAAACCAGAACTAATTTTAATTACTCCCTTTTGAGCTAGTACTCTGGTCCCAAGAGGGAAGTTCCTGGTAACTAGATGTACATCTTGTTATGGATAAAATTAGTTTTGACCTGGAGGTTCCCAGTTCCTTTTCCATTAGATGATCAGAGGTAGGTAGCCACAGTAAAGTAACTCTTTCCCTTTTTCTCCCAAACACTTCACACCATGTCCAGGAGACTCCGGGGACTGTTTCTGACTTCGCAGCTCAGTACAATTGCTTGGTTTTGTTTTCAGAAGTGAATTCTTGCCCAGCACAATCCCCTTCTGGCCTAAATAACAAAATATTCTAACTGCTCCAGTTTTCTAGCCCCCTTTTCTTGTCTGTGTACTGCAGATATAAAGAGATGCTATGGAAAAGTGTTCATTTTAAAGAGTTGCCAAAACCTCTCAAATGGTTTCATGGGACAGTGCTTCCTGGAGCCAGACATAGCTTCTCCAAGTACTGTTAAATTCCTTGGAAGTAATAAGCATAAAGTCAGTTTTTATATATTCCTCAAACTCAGTATCCCACTATATGGGCTCATAATGGTAAATTATTTTGCCAAGAATGAAACAAATTTTGTAAGAAAAGATGTGAAATTTGGACCTTTGAGGAATGAACTCAAAGATAATCAAGAACTGAATTCTACTGTGACAATTGTTTCTCTTAATATATAATTTACAAGTAAGTTACAAATTGTATAGTGGTATTTTCATATAAAATATACACTTGCATCCAATTCATGTAAAGTTAAACAGCAGTAAGAATAAAGAGATACCCTATAAAGAGATACCCATATGAAAATGTTCTTATTTTGTCCCCAGAATTTCTAAGTCACACAAATGAACCCCCCCAAAACGAGGGTAAGCTGAGTGGAATTCTCTTGGTGGATCATAACCTAAATTAATTCCACTGATGACTGAAGGTTCTTTTGCGTGGTGCTAATTTCAGAGCTAATTTTTATGAACAGGCATTAGCTACAGATTTATAATATTTTTTTCCTACACTTATTAACTCCACATTGGCAGAGAATTTCTTTCTCAGGCACAGTCCCAGCTTCATAACCATAATCCCACGTTAGTTCTGTTCTTGCTTTCACATACCTAGAAAGTAGAAATTTGAAAAATAATCAAAAATTACCCTGAATAACTAACAAATGAGCACAACTTGATTATATCAGATTTTATATAACATCATTAGCCATCCTCAAAAATACTTCTATTCTCTTTTCCCAACACCCACCAACTAGGAATGCTCTTTTAGTCATTTATAAGGATAAATCTACTAAATCTACTAATTTCTAATCTACTAAAATCCTAGTAGGAAACTTGTCAATAGCCACATGGCAAGAAATATGTTTTGCATTACCCTGAGAAGTAATGAGGCTTGCACTGTGGTTAGTGGGTGCAGTTCTGACTTAAAGAATATGTAGCATTATGGGTCATTTACTCCCTGGGTGAGACCTGCCATCTTTATCCCTTTTGTGCACTAACTCTCAGAGGAAATAACTGAAATTTCAGCTGTTTAAAATCTTATTGATTAGAGAATGATCTGGGATAACTGAATACTGTAGGGTATCTGATACCAGGGGATATAGCACATATCTTCTTTTTTATATTTTCCTTTCATTAAAGTAATTTTCAAAATTAAATAATATTAAAAAAATTCAAACCTGTTAGTGAAGAACGCCACCAATGGAAAATTTCTGTCATGTGTTTCTACAAAAACATTTTGTACCAAAAGATTTGGGCAACAACTATGCTGTTAAAAAAAAAAATCAAACAGGTTAGATATTGAAGAAATATCTTTGTTTTCTTAAGCATTAGAATACCATACTGTTTTAAACATATCTCATTAATTGTTGTTTCTTCAATTTTTTGTTGATGAGTATGTATAATACATTAACTCATTATATAATTCTGTTAACAGAAGGAACCCATTCAGAAAAGCTCCATTCTGATACTGATATCCTGCTGATAGAAATGCAAAATGGCACAAATGCTGACAGAATGTAATTGACCAATATTTACCATTATCATAAAGGCAATTTCCTTTCATTCAGCAATTCTACATCTGACAATATAATCGATAGATAGTTCTATACATGGGTCTAAGTGTAAGAATATTCACAAGAGAAAAATTTAGAAAAAACCAAATGTCTGTCTGAAGGGAACAGATATTTGGTAAATCTACCCGAATGGATACAGCTAAAGATAAAAACAAGCAAAAAAAAAAAAAAAAAAAAAAAAAAAAAAAAAAAAAAAAAAAAAAAAAGAGGTCTGTGTTTGATATGGAAAGATGAGCCCCAAGGTAAGTTAGGGTTAATTAGGGAGCTTCAGGGACAGTGCAGGCAGGGACTGAGGAGAGTTAAAAGAGACTTCTGAGATAAGGGCAGAGAAATTCAGGAAGGTTAATGCGGGCAGTAAATTTTAAGGCTAAAATTTGAGGCTAATTGGGATAGTAAATTTTAGGAGACGTTGGTCAGGGGAGGTAAAAAGAGAAACTCTAAGATAAGAGCCAGGAAAATGGGCACATCTGTCTGGAGTATAACCACTAGGAGAAAGAGCCAATCACAAAATAGGATGATGAGATTTTAGAATAGAGAAAAAAAGGTTTAAATATCCCCCAGACACAGGCCCATAATGGCATCTTTTGCCCCTCCTAGGCAACGATGCCTTAGAGTCTTTGTTTTTGTTCTCTTTCCTTTAAATAAACTTTTTCTTACTTTCTTGAATAAAGTTTGCTTCTCTGTTTACTTATCTAAAATGTCTGCGAATTCCTTTTAAGGGCTTTGTGGGACAAGAACCTGTGGTGGTTCAAGGGCTAAATTAACAGCGCACACCAGCCTCAAAGAAATCCAGGGTATATTGTCAATTAAGAAAACAAGGGTAGAACAGTGAATGTTACATGCTACGAGTACATAAGTATATGTTTATATTTACTTATAATTGCCTAAAGATATACACATAAAAAAAATTTAAGAATACACATAAATTATTTTCAATATTTAAAGCTACTATTTTTATTAAAATAATTTTACCCTAGTGAGTGGAATGGGGGCAAAGTGAATGGAGGCATAGTATTTCTCAGGTTTTTTTTTTTTTTAACACAACAAAAATGTTTTATATGAAGATGCGTAAGACCCGAGTTTTACATCATAGTGAAACAAGCCCTTTGGCAAGGAGACATGGGTGGCAATTGACTTCTCTGCTAAACACAACCAGTCTTGTTTCCTGTTTTTATAATATGTGCTATTCTCACTGGTATAAGGTGGTATATCATTGTGGTTTGTATTTGCATTTCCCTGATTATAAGTGATGTTGAACATTTTTTCATATGCCTGTTGGTCATTTGCATTTCTTCTTTGGAGAAGTGTCTTTTAAGTTCTTCTGCACATTTTTTGACTGGATATTTTGCTTCTAAAACGATAAACACACACAATTCGCGGCAACATGGATGGAGCTAGAAAGGATCATGCTCAGCGAAATAAGCCAGAAAGAAAGAGAAAAATATCTAATGTTTTCACTTATAGCAGGAATATAGGGGAACCAAATAAGAGACATTCAGCGAGGGATGGGGAGGATAAGGGCTCAAAATGGGGGAGAAAAGAGCACAAGGGACTATGGTGATGGTTTACAGGTGAATCGGTGGCAGGTAACCTATGAGGAAAAAACAATAATGTAGAAGATGTAAATAACAACACTGGTCAACAAAGTTTTACAAAAGTCATGTTACTGAAATAAAATTAGTCATTTTCTATCAATTTGTATGTGCTCAACAAGAATATGACAGTCATTCTAATTTTGGCTCTAGTTTTTTTGGTGATCTGCAATAAATTGATGTTTACATCACAAAATGCATGCCAATAGTAATAGGTCTACGGTTAATACCTGTAAAAAAATCAAGTCATAGACTACTTCTTAGATTTCTTCGTTTGCTTCTTGCACAGCTGTTCAGGAATAGAATAGATGGAAGACGGTTTCCATTGTGCAAAAGCACAGCCTTAAGACTCAGTTTCGAAGAGTCTAGAAATAGTCTCCATTCTTGCGGGTCATGAGTGATTTCTAAGGCATTCATGAGGCCCTCAATATCGGAACAGAATACCAGAGTACTTTCCTTTCTGAAGAAAGGCTCCAATGCTGGTGGCACTTTTGGTATAAGTAATTGTGACATCATCTTCTAGAAGATTCCATTGTTGGAGTCTTGATCCTAGCAATTCTGCTTTGTTCTTGGATAAGTCCAAATCACAAACCAGGTCATTGAGTTCTTCCTGTGTCAGTCTGTGTGGGGTTGATGATGCACCACAGTGAAAATCTGGATCACAGCATGCTGATGCAACAGGAGAAGAACAGGTCGGCTCACCCTTGTCCTCATCAGATGAATCAAGAGAATATTCTGGGCCTCCCTGGTGGCGCAGCGGTTAAGCGCTGCGCTGTGGAGCTGTCATCAGCTGCGATGTGAGTTTGACACCCAGCGATGTGAGTTCGACACCCGGCCAGGAAGAATCCCGCATGGAGCGGCAGACCTCTCCTGCCTCGCCCGCTGCTCCCCTCAGCAGTGTATTTCTGATCTGCCTGTTCTGCTCCCCACTCTATCTCTGGTGTGCCCTCTCGCCGCCCCACACCTCTGGCCTGTACCCAAGCTTGTATGTAGAAATAAATAAATCTTAAAAAAAAAAAAGAGACAACTTCTAAAAAAAAAAAGAAATAAGTACAAATTGCCAAAATAAATTCAGTTCTTAAAAAAAAAAAAAAAAAAAGAGAATATTCTGCTGGAGGTTCTGGAATAGGAAGTCCCTCACCATGTGGAATTGGTCTCAATGCAGATGGAATGTTTGGGTAGACTATTCTTGACTTCTTTTGCTTCATTATTCCGCCGGAAAGAGAAAGAACCATGCAGAACTAACAGTCTTTATGTGGTTGCTTGGCTCTCTCCACACCAGGGGGACTGCAAATGGTATGGATGGTCTTTTGTCATTTAACCACTGTGAAAGCTGTGTTGTACATGTAGTACAGCATATATGTGGGGCCCACGGCTTGTCTTGGTCAACCACCTTGCATCCAAAGTCAAGATGATAAGCCTTCTTCATTTGAGAAGTGATACTTTTCTTCTGGTTGGCAAATGTCACTTCCCCACAAATACAGCAGAAATTGTCCACACTATTAACGCACTTTTGAGGCATTACTGTTCTGTATTGTGCCTAAATGGATAAAATAACAGTTCTATGGAACAGTAGCTTAAACTGTCTTGCACAAAGTCTGAAATATTTTCAATGTTCAACCTTTCCGACAAGGCTTTATCTAGTGAACTTGCTGACGTCAGCTTAGTTCAGCAGCCACCTGGCATTAGTATTACATTGCATCAGAAAATGATGCAATCAACTCTGGATGATGTGTGCATGATGGTATTATGCAATATGATACAATATTACATCATGCTACATGATTTAGGATGTTGTTGCAGTCCTACTGGATAAATTTACATGGTGAAACATAAAATGAATTATATGAAATATCTTCAAAATGAGAGCGAATAAAAAATTTTCAGTTATATTCATGTTCAGCACACCAAGACACTACAGATTAGGGCCTTTTAAAGTCAGTAACAATCTCACTGTTGACCAGTGTAATAAAGATATATGTATTATAAAAATAAATACAACCAGTCTTTATTCTTGTCCCAAAGTTTCTAACATGATGATGTTATTTCCTAATAGCACCATTCCAATATACTCAGTTGCCCACTAGCTGTCATTTCCACATATCCATCTATTACCATACATAAAGAGATCAAATGCCCATAATATTTCTTGGACATTTAATTTCAGTAACTTCTTGTCCATACATTTTCTTTCAAAGTGAGCCACTGAGCTTTATTCACGGTGCCTACTTGGAAGGCTCAGAGCTTTCATGAAACAGAAATCTGGTTGCAGGTATTTTTTATGTCCTTTACTTTTTTTCAACTACGAAACAATGTGAATATGTATCTATGTAGAAAAATAAATAAAAAAGAGAAGACAGGGCAGTGGAGGGCAGACAATGAAAAAGTAAAGAGATCTGTTTTTTTTTTTTCCTCCTAAAACGTCAAGACCTTGTTGGAATGCTGTATTATTCTGGTGTAGCCACCATTAACAAAAATGATGGGAAATAAATCCATGACAGTTCTTTGCTAGGGATCTTTCTTTAATCATTCTCCTACCAAGTTTAGTGACTCCTGACATGTTTGGAAATAGTGTAGAAGTAATCAGAGTAGAATAGAGAACAGCAGTTGGGGGATAAAGGAAAGGAGAAAGGATTCTATTTCCTATTAATCAAGTATCTTCCCAAGTAGCACAGAGAAAAAGGAGTTAAATAAGCAGATATACTTAGCAAGGAAAACGTTCTTTGGTTTTAAATATTTTTTGACTTAGTATCTTCCCTACTGGGGCCTCCCTGGTGGCGCAGCGGTTGGGCGCTGCGCTGTGGAGCTGTCGGCAGCGGTGATGCGAGTTCGACGCCCAGCCAGGGAGAATCCCACATGGCGCGGCAGACCTCTCCTGCCTTGCCCGCTGCTCCCCTCAGCAGTGTATTTCTAATCTGCCTGTTCTGATACCCGCTCTGTCTCTGGTGAACCCTCTCGCTGCCCCACGCCTCTGGCCTGTACCCCAGCTTGTATGTATAAATAAAAAATCTTTAAAAAAAAAATATCTTCCCTACTGAAGGCAGGTGAACTACAGGTAAAATTATCACTGCAAATAAATTTCAAACCACTCAAAGGTCACATTTTAAAGAGGTGTTGAACTTACTTTAGAGGTGTCAAAGGGGATGCATATAAGAATCACAGGCTATGCAAGCGTCTCTTCCCCTTCACTTTTACTTTAAGGGAAAATTCTAAGTAACCTATCCTGCTAATTCTACCATAGGGAGGAAGAAGAGCTCTGATACAGATCAATGAGAAAAATTAAGGCCATATCCAGGGGTGAGTATGCTTCAGTAGACTTTTCCCAAGGATGTTTGGCGGGAATCAAAGTTCTTGTCCTCCTTCCAAGACTCCTCTTTCACTCTCCCAGATGATATGCAAGGACAAAGCAGGACCCAGAGAGTAGGGGACATGTAGCAGGGTGTGGCTCAGTTTTCCATTAGGTAGCTCAGGGTTTCTAAACTACTAGTTCTCCAAAGACAGGAGAGACTATGTAGACATTGGACTAGAGGTTGAAGGGGATTTTTTTTTTTTACTGGAGGATTCCTGGAACCACACATCTTCTGATAATCACATATTATGGCAGGAGGTAGGATAGGAGTCTAATGGGAAAGACAAAGGTAATTCCAATTCTGTCCTACACAGGACATAAAAAGATAACTGGAGTCATAAGTGTTAGTTAACCTTACAGTCAGAATAATAATAATTAGTTCTTTTTATAAATGAAAATTAATCTTGTTATATATATTCCAAGCATTCACATAAACAAAAATAACTGTGGTTTGGTAATTAAAAAAAGGGAGCAAAAACCAAAATACAACATTGTGATAAACGTACAGTTTTCTACACAAAACCACTCAAAACTTAAAGTAAAACATAAATATCTCCAACTGATTTTTTGAAACAGTTAGAGGCACTTCTGAATATTATGTATTATATATACATTATACAAGAAGAGAACCTTAGTGTTTGCATTGTGATTTTTTTGGAAGTTATAAACCTTGAAAACCTTTCAAAATACTTCAGACAGTTATTATCGCCATGTCACAGAAGTTGAAAATAAGACCAGGCTAACTAAAATGCCCCAGGTCAAACAAGTGGAAGACTAGCTTCTAATCCAGGTACTCTAGCTTTACAGTCTCTTAGTCATATTTTCCTCATGATTTTGTTAAATAGGATAGCTAAAAAAGAAAAGAAAATCTCAGCCCATATACTCACATTAAGGAAGCGTCCCACATTTCCTTCTTTTGTGGCATCCAATAAAAACACATTTCCTTTATTGAATTTCTTTAAACAATCAAATGAAGTATTCTTAATTTCACTTGGTAACTTTTTATCACAAAAAATGTGCTGGCTCTGATATGCTGGAGAGTTTTCCTCTTGGGGCTTTGTTGTTTGAACCTCCAACTCCTTTATAATACTCTGATTATCCAGTGTTGTTGCTTGGTTATTACATCTGCCCCCTGATGGAGCTTTTTCTCTACATTTAGTTATATCTATCACATCTGATTCAATCAGCAGACTGTCTTCAGAATCTTCAACTGGTTTTGAGCTTGCATCCTCTAATAAACATTTTGAGAGGAATGGTCAGGAAATATACTTAACTAAGCAAAAGCACTGAGATTAACAATACTAATTTAATGCTACTTGTTTTAATTATTTTAAGTCCTTACAAATCTGTGTTAACACAGACAATACGCTCATTTTACCGATGAAAACTCTGAGGCTCTAAGATATTAAAGTATTCATCAGACCCACAATTATAAGAAGTTGAGTACAAACCAATACCTGGCTCTGAAGTCTGCTTCTGTTCATATAACCATACCCTTTTATGAACCTGCATATTGCTTCCTATTACTATATTTAATCTCTACTCACAAACTGACTTACCTTCAGCTTCAGAATCTGTATTTAAGTACATTCTAAACAGCTCTAATAAAGTGGGTATTAGGGAGCCATCTAGGTCTTTAAGCACCAATGAAATGTCTGAAAAGACTGTCAGAATCACCCTCTCTAAGTTCCAATAGCAATAGCTGTATTGCTATGGGTTTTGTGCATATTAGTGTTTGGTGTTTTTGCTAGATAACTACTCAACAACTACATTTTTACAAAGAATAATACTGTAGAAGAAGATGAATTCCTTAATCATATTTCTTACTCAATAAGGGAAGTATTTTGGGGCAGTATTCAAAAGTATGAATATGTATCAAACAAAGTAAAAAATTACCTCAGTGGAACTCAAAAATTGTATTTCCCTAAAATCAAAATGCTACTGATTTAATTATAACTGTTGCTGGCTACTATTTCTACATGTATTCATATTTTAATCATGGGTTACTAATGAGTCATAACAGTATATATGTAGTGCCCATTATATACATTGCAGCAGTCAATGCAAGTTGTAGAATCCCCAGTACCCCCCTTTTTCTCAGGGATATTGTCTTGGTGCCCAGAGTTCCTGCTTGTCAGCAAGGGGAAGGGTTATGCAGGGGCCCCTCTTACCAAGGGCAAATGTTCTGGTATGAGGAAACCAGTATCTGCTGAAAACAGCAGGCAGGTATTAGAATAGATACTATGCTTAGACTGGCAGCAATAACAGAGCCCCCCAGGCAACAGCCCTTGGTACTTTACCCTAGCTTACATCCCTCACTCCATCCTAGCTTACATCCCTGATCCCATCACCTACACATGTACATTCCCTACATGCTTGCTCCACCTTTGTACTCAGTGGAGACTGCCTTTGGATGGGGCTGCACATTACTATCGGAAACTTTCCCTCATCCTGCGCTGCTTCCACAAGGCGACAGCAAGTGACAAAAACCACAAGCAATAGTACTCATTATGGTTCACTTGCCTAAAATGGTGAAGTAAATCATGCTAACATATGTGTCTTTAACAGAATTATTTTGAGCTAAGGGAAATTAAGCAGACATACAGGAAACCTCTCTAACTTCCCCCTGTCTAAAAACAGGACATAAATTTACAAAGGTATTCCTCCATTTATTAAGAAGGACCTTTATCATACTGTAGGCCAGAGGAACCTATATATAAACTTTGCTATCAAACCTCTATATTCCACTGCTTTCCCATATATTTTTCTTCTCAAGATTTCCTGCTGGTAGAGACTCAAGGTCCTCTTCCTTTGTCTTGTCTCTATTCTAAAAAGTTTATTGTTCTTTGGTTAAGGTAAGTGAGACTTCTAAATCACCTTTTTAAGTTACTCATTTTTGAGTAATTGCATTGTAACTAGGTGGTCCCCAGGAAATGGGAGTGTTCCAGGTTCCCTGCCCCACCAGAGGGAGGGTGGGGCTGAGCAGGAGAGATAAGAAGCTGGAGAAGAGAGAAGGAAAGAGAGAGGAGATGGGAGAAGGAAGGAAGCAGGGTGGAGAGCCAGAAGAGGCACAAGGAGCAGAGAGACATGTAAAGAAGGTCCCCTGGCCTGGACTGTTGAAACAGATGTGGGTGAGAGACCCACGGGGAGCTTAACAATGTTGTTGATCTTGATTTTGATTTTGCTCTTTTCCTTACAGACTTAGCTGATTGATTCTGACTCTTTTCTATGAGTCCCCATTAGGTGTTTTAGAATTGCAGCAGGCTTTCGGGCCCTGCTTTGGGCCAATCCTATTTGTGTGGACTTTTATCCATGAAGTGAAGGGTAATTTTGGGTACTTGATTTGGAAACTATATTCTCTGTCTTTTCTGTATTATACACTAATTGTATTAAAGTTTGTTTCCACTAAAGGTCTTATATGTTTTATCTTGATGCGGCGGATAGCAGAATCTATTTAGAGCAGGCAGATTTGGGGGTTCTGGGATGTCTCTCTTCCTGTCCTGTAACTGCATGTGTCACACATTTGATACAGATGCTAATATTAATATATGGTAATACACATGTTTGTTTTTCTCTTGTCAATCTGTCTTTTGTCAGTCTAATTTATAGGGCTGTATCTGGAACCTAAGATGAGTAGAGGAAGACAATTTCATCCCCTATAATGCTGAAATAATTATAATACATAAATGCCCTTTTCTATCAAGAAGCTGCCTTGCTTCTCCCCCAACCTCTACCCTTTAAGACCAGATGGGGAGGTGGTGAAGCAGATACAATGAACCTCAAGGGTAATCGTTGGTCATTTCTTCAAAAAGGGTCATTCATCTCTTAGCAATGTCTCCCCACTGAGGGACATATTGAAATGCAAAAGTACCAAAGTCCAGGTTTGTGAGGTTGTAATATTAACTATGGTAGAACCAGTACCACAGAAAGATAAGCACTCAGGGTAGCAAGATTTTAACTTTTTATTGGCTGTCCCCCACAGTAGCATTGGCTAGAGTACACAGGGGAATGATATCTCTATTTTTAAGTTAAGTTCCATACTAAGAGTTAGGAAATGGCTGTTTTGGACAAAAATTCCAAAGCCACAGGAAAAACACTGTGGCCATTGTAGATTCAGAGCTGTTCACCCCAATCCTTTCTGTCATGTGTCAGGTCACTCACTGTTAGCCTCTAGATCAGGGGTCAGCAAACTTCTGTAAGGAGTCAAATAAATACCTGTTGACTTTGTGGGTCAAATGGTCTCTGTAATGACTGCTCAGCTCTGCTACAAACATGAAAGTAGTCACAGGCAATATGTAAATAAATGCATGTGGTTATGTTCCAATAAAACTTTATTTAGAGATAGTGAAATTATAATTTCATGTAATTTTCAAGTGTCACAGAATACTCATTTTCTAATTTGTTTCAGTTATTTAAAAGGTAAAAGTCATCTTAGTTCATCAAACTTACATAAAGAGGTGGTGGGTGAGATTTGGTCCATAAACCATAGTTTGCAACCTCTGATCTAGACAAGTAGTAACTTTTGTGATGAATGTAGCATGTTTGTTAAGAAGTCTGAGAAAATGGAGATGCAAGTATTGAGTGAGACCAAAAGGTAGAAGAAATAGGCAATCACAGAGTGAAAGTAGGCTTACCTTTCATTTCTTTGTCTTTAGATTTCAGATATACTTGGGCTAGTTTAAATCCATCACTATTCTGTGAGATGACAGACTCTGAGGAAGCAAATCCCTTAAAAGAAAAGAAGGAAGTTTTTATTTTCTAGGTCGGGAAAAAGAATTCTACAGTTAGGCCTCTTTCATAAAGTGTTACTCTTCACAGGTTGTAGCTATGAGATTAGTTTTGAAAAAGCCTTAAAGTTGATATCATAAGGAATCTTTGGAGTGGTGGGACTCCATTTGATTTTTTGGTACTTTAGTAAGCTGTGGCTATAAAGACTACAGACTGTCAGAACATTCTGTAGGCATTAAAATTCAAAATTTAAATACATCTGTGTGTATCCCTTAATTCTGATACCAGATTATAAATTAGAGTTCAACTATAAGATGTGCAAAGACAAACACTATTTCTGCTTCAAAAAAAAGGTTAAAGAAGTTGCCTGCCTTCATGCATTATAAACAATGCAGTCACTTTAAATGGTAACGTAACTTTTAACTTACCACAATGCTTGGCACTCAATTAACTGCTTAGTAAATTTGACCATTACTACTATTATTCCAGTACTTAAATGATCAACATTATTGAACACTTACTTGGGTGCCAAGCATTATGCTACACTAAGTTTCTGATGTCTATCTCATTTAATCCTTAGTATAATAAGGAGCGATACTGTTAGTCTCTTTTACAGATAAAAAAATAGAGAGATGTAGAGATAACCAACCAGTAACCAGCAGAGTTGGCAGTCAACTACAGGTCCATGTCATGGACCAAATCTTCATAATGCTGTGATACTGAGGAGGTATCAACTATGTTAACAATCAGAGGGTATGTTACCCAGGGCAGAGTTTTTATTTTTCATCAGCAAGCCCTATTGTGAACTATTATGACTCCTCTGTTCTTTTTCCTGCATCTTTCTCTGCTCTAAAGTTAGAGTTTCTAAATTTTTATATTTCTCAGTTCAGGGTGAAAAGTGACTACCATGTAAAATGTTTTTTTCTGGATGACTGTTTTATTAGGCTGCATCTCTTCTTTCTCCTACATCTCACAACATTACTTCCTTAACCTGAATTACTCCATTCTCTTTCTTATTATGTATCACTATCAATTTTTGAACACATTAGCTTTTCTTACAAATTCACTGAACTGTGTAAATCTCTATCTCAGTGGAACACACTGTCAGATCATTACCAATATTCTCCTTACATGTATGTTGGGAACATGTAAACTAGCATGGAGGATACTAAATAAAGAAAACATTATCCTAACACTTGAACGGTAGGCCCATTTCAAAACAATAAAAGAAATCCTACACTTTATTAAGTAACACAAACAGTATGAACAAAGTAACATTAGGTAAGAGTTAATGTTCTCAAAAGGGCCCCATATACATATTTTGTAATTTTTACCATCTTTTTTCCGTTGGGTTGAATTACGACTGTCTTGGCTTTAGGACTTCGAATGACTGAATGACACTGAATTCTTGAATCAGAGTTACATTTCATTTTTCTGAAAAGGAAAAAAAGTTACTCCTTATATCACTAAAAATTTTCTTTATTGGACCTTGAAATATAGAAATTAATCCAAGTAAAAACATCTATACCTAACCCTCACTAGAAAGAAATAGAATCATATTTTAAAGTCAGTTCTTTCTGGCATATTAAGAAATGAAAAAAAACCTATGAAGTGTTGCAAGTAAAATGGTGATAGAAAATCAAAAGAATGTGAAAATATGACATCCATAAAGAACATGATTAAAATCATAAAGGTTCTAAAGGCAAACCTCCAGAAATGAAATACATTGGCTACATTTTTAAATCTTAAGTGTCCTAGATTTCTTACAATATTAAACTTAATCTGTGAAGTAAGCTTTTATATGCTAGTATAAAGAGTGGGGGAGGGAAGAAAGAAAGAAAAAGAATCTCTTGATCAATAATATAGATCAATCTTGACTGGGTTTCTAAGATTTTACTTACACAATGGACTTTTGTGGGTTACTACTGAATTTAGGTGAACACTTCTCAGTCTCGGCACTTCTAGTACATGTTTTCAATTCTAATGGTGTAACTTCAACCTCACAATCTGCAATTTCTATTTTCCTCTTTTTTGAAAATGTATTTTTTGTAATATTCTCTTTTCTGTTTTCATCAAAAGCAATAGGTTTCTCAGGGTTAGATCTGCTAAGTAATCTTCCTAAAAGAAAAAAATAAAGAAGCTTAACAAAGGTAAAAGATAATATAACTGCTAAACAACAAAGGGACATCTCTATTTGTCCCATTACTAAAGAGTCCCATGAGATTATTCCTTACTTATAGAATGGAGATAAACACATCAACTCATCTTAGAAAACTACTGCAAGAAATGATAAAAGATGGATGAGATTTCATATTTGTCAGTATATGAACAAACACAGGCCATCTAAAACAAACATTTGCCTGTTTTGGTATAACATGAAAGAGACAAGACTTAGTTTCAATAACATAAAACAAAAATATAGATCAGAAAGCACTTCAGAAAATAAGAAAGGTGAATTCTAATCTTAAAATTACTACCTTTGAGTATAGTAATGGTTTATTAAAACCTATACACTTTTTATTAAGTAACTTATTTAAACCTGTGGTAACATGACTTATTGTTCACATATTAAATCTTAGTGTAACACTAAACTATTAATCCAAAAATTTAATGCATTTTCTTCTAAGGGTCTCAAAATTACAGTTACCAAGTTAAAATTATCTACTGGATCAGAGAACTTTAGGTGCATTCTCTAGCAATGCAGATAAAGACAATGATACTGTCTGGATACCATCTGGCATTTTATAGGTAGCTGATTTTCATCCAAGTGCTATTTTGAGAAAGATGAGATGAATGTCTATGCATATTGTGTACGATGTGTTTGTAAGTGGTATGTGGCAGGGATTCAAGTGTGGCTATTCTCAATTCTGATCATTATTGTCATGGAATTTCAGAAGAGGAGGACTGCTGATTCCTGTTGCTTAGTTGCAAAGACTTGTCCAGCATAATTGCTCTAGACTAGCTCTAGAGTTGTGTTTCCCTAGTCTTTCTCATTTTATGGTGCTCCTAAGAAAGTGAGGATTTTTGTCAGACACTTGGGTAAACAGACAAGATTATGGGACACTAACATGTTTGGCCTGGGAATAGGACTCAAAAGAATGAGTGACGCAGAACTGTAACATGCTAGGAACATTTCACTCAGAATGTACAAAACTCAAGTCCTTAAAATGAAGTGAGTTACCTGACTGCCTCATTCATCACAAACAGGTATTTATTACAAAATTAACCTGTTAAGGGGATAGAAGAGCACAAGGGACTATGGTAATGGTTCACGGGTGAATTGGTAGTGTGAATTTTACGGGGAATACACCTGAAAGGAGAAAGCATACAAGCATACATTGTACAAAAATGAACAATGATGTTATATATACATACATATATATATATATATATATATATATAAGATGAACTTGTTAAATTCCAACAGCTTAAAACATCGAATAAGATAGTCTTTGACCAATAATCTTTACCTTAGCAATATTTAGTTTTCCTATTTAAAAAGTTTTCTTACCTTACCCCAAATCATCTGTAGCCATGGAGAGCCCCCCAAAAGTGCTTTACACAATAATCAGAATTTATCTTTGAGTCTTTTTTTTGAACATCTAGTACCCTCTAAAACTTTTACTTCATCCCTTCAGTGTATAATTTCCCAATCACTTGCATTCCTCTGATGCCCTTTCACATGTTGTTCTTGTCCTTGTTATAAGATTTCAATGGCCCTGACTAGTAAACTTGAGATTCAGAAATGTACATCTTACTATAGAGTAATTTGAAAATAAACCTTTGCTTACCTGAATAAATGCAAACAAATGTCCCTCTGTCTATGTCATCTAGACAGCGTACTCCCCATCCCTTCTTCTCAGTTTTGAACACCTGTAGCCTCACTTGAGGGCCATGTTGGACAACTCGGTTTTGACACATTTGTCGATTACACTTGCACAAGAAGTTGCATTCATAAATGCTGCAATAAAACATGCAAAGGAAAATTAGACATCTTAATTTAAAAGCAAAAGCAGTTTATACTGCTACCTCACTAGTAATTACCAAGGGACGCAGACTGAAGGACACTAAACTACCTGAGTTCCAAATATAGCTCCAGCATTTACCAGCACTGGAACCCTGAATAAAATATTTAACCTCTCTGTGCTTTGATTTTCCATTTTTAATATGGCAGTTATATGATACGGCTGTTTGGCAAATACTGAGTTTGTATTTACAATGTGCTTGAGATAATTCTAGGCACACAGTAAAATGTCAGCCTTTAAAAAATGACTAGTAAAAAAGATGAAATTTTGTCATTTGCGATAATATGGGTAAAACTGGAGGGGACTGTGCTAAGTGAAATAAGCCAGAAGGAGAATGACAAACACTGGAAGATTTCATGCATATGTAGAATATAAACAACAAAGCAAAGGAACAGGCAAAATAAACCCTTGATATCTGGTTGCAGAACTCAGGTTACCAGAAAGGAGGGTGGAACAAAAGCAGGGGAGGCTCAGTGGACTATGGTGGAGGATTACAGGGGCTTTGTTAATGGGTGTGGTATAATAATAAACATTTGTAGAGGCGTGAATTTATATTCCTAAAACATATACAGTGTTGTAAATGAGTATTAGCTTAACATACATAATTGAAAAAAAAAGAGTAAAAGATGACAAGGAATGTCTAAGGAAATGTTTGGAAAGAGAAAGTCTAGGAAGAAAAATTTTTGGTTTCTGCTTACTTTTTAATAATAACCTTGAAAGGCTGCAAATTCCCAATTCTTAGATGACCTTTACTCAGAGGAGAAATGGCTACCACAAATAAGGTAGTCCTAGACTACCCCTCATAAGCCAGACTCCAAGCAAGTACGTGTTTAGTACATTTTGTATGATACATGTGTGCTCGCTAACTGCTGTTCTAAGAACTATAGGAGCCGGGTTTAATTCCTTAATTTAGATTTTTGGTATAAGAAATTAAGGTTAAAAACATCATAGACTATAGACCACAATAATAAAGTACTCACTTTCAAAAATACAAACACCCTGCAACAAATCCTCAAGGTATCTTACCCAGTAGATATTTGTCTCTGTAGTCTTTTGTATTTATATCCAGTGGCTATTTTATTACGTGACAAAGGGCAAGCCTCGGCATTCCTTGCTGTCAACTGAAGACATGCACATTTTGTTCTAAAGGAAGGCAATGGTTGAAGAAGTCAAAATAAAAAAATAAATCAAGAGACTACCTTAATAAAAGTGTAAATAGTAAAGAATGTAACTGTATTTAAAATGGTCATTTGGCTCAGATAGTTGGCTTTCTTCCCTAAACAGACCTCTTTGAAAGACCATTTATTAAAAGTTTTTAATTGCAAAATGCTCTGTACCCCTATTTGTTCATTAAATATTGAACTATGTAAGTTTTCCTTAGCTTCTCAAAATCACTTCATTTTCTATTCAGCAGAAGTTTGTGAAAATCCTCCTAGATCTCCTAGCTTATGTGTGTTAAACTCAAAAGGGAGTAGTACACTGTTTTACAAATGACTTAAAAATCTTTACTTCCAATGACATGAAAACAGAATGGAGAGATTAAGGCTGTGTACTATCTGTTTTTCATGTTGCTAGCATTGCAAAAGACAACATGTAACCATAATATTTTTTTTCCCCTCTACCAGAAGACTACTTAGTATGATAGGAACTTAGAACCAGTAGGGAGTAAACGAGATATGTGACTACCTATAAACTAGGAAGTGATTACTGGTGAGGTGGTGAAATCTCCTTATCTGTCTCCTTTGTAAAACAAGTGACTTTAAGCTCTTATCCTCTATGATACTCTTCTGTACTTTTCTGTATATGTCAGAGTGGTGGCTAGTGTTTATAACAGAAAAAACCAATCAAATTAACTAACTTGGATTCTATTTACAAATGTAGAAATCCACAGTTGCTTTTTCAATAAGATTTTGTGTGCAAAGCTTAAAAACATGGAAAAGTACTAATAATACAATGAACACTAATATTTCCATTCCATAAAATCCACTGTCATCATTTTGTGTAGTCATTTTTCCTATGTTATGTAATTTAAAGTATCTACATTGTATATGTGATTCTTTTAAAAAAATATTACAGATAAAACAAAACTCTGAAGAGGTTTGGTGCAATATCCTTTATATTTTTACACATATATTTCACTGTTTTAAAAAATTTACTATAATTTTCATCCAATATATTGCTTTTGGGATGCACCTGTGTTACAAACAGATCTAGTAAATTCCTTTTAACTTTATTTTTCGTAGAACTGAGGTGTAGGTCAAAGGTGCTGGCAATGAGAGGATTCACCAGAGACAGAGTGGGGAGCAGAATAGACAGATTGACTGAAATACACTGCTGAGGGGAGCAGCGGGCGAGACAGGAGAGGTCCCTGCGCCATGTGGGTCAGCTACCTGGCCTTAGCCATGCTAGTTGAGATTTAATCCCTAGGCCCCGAGGGAAGCCCACCAATTCCTTTTAACTTTTCCACAGCATTTAGATATACAATTGACCATTGAACAACATGAGAGTTAAAGGCACCAATCCTGCATAGTCAAAAATCTCTGCATAACTTGACACACCCAAAACTTAATTACTAATACCTGTTGCTGACTGGAAGTCTCACTGATAATAGTCAATTAACACATATTGTTGTATGTTACATATTATATACTGCAATCTTACAATAAAGCTAGAAGAAAATGTTACTAAAAAATCATAAGGAAAATACATTTACAGCACTGCCTTGTATTTATTGGTAGCATAAGTTTACACTGTTTATTAGAAAATTCACATTTAAGTAGATGTGTGTAATACAAACCCATGTTGTCCAAGGGTCAGTTGTGTAATTAAGATACTTAATTAAGTTTGCCTGGTATACAATTAAATTGATTCCAGTTTTCAATATTTCAACTTCAAACAAGGCTGTAACAAACATCTTTCCGTACATGTGGAAACAGCTCTAGGTGATAGCTTTCAAATACTTTGACTATGAGCCATAGTAAGAAATACATTTTTTTCATGATCCTACATTGCTCTTCACTTTAATTCACTTTGCGGATACCGTGTGTGTTTTACAAATTGAAGGTTTGTGGTTCCCTGCGTTAAGTTTGCTGGCATTTTTCCAACATCATGTGCTCACTTCACACGTTTCTGAGTCCTATTTTGGTAACTGTTACACTATTTCAACCATTTTCATTATTATTATATCTGTCTCCAGTGATCTTTGATGCTTGTTTAGGGTGCCATGAACCATGCCCATACAAGACAGCAAATTTAATAGGGAAATGCTGTGTGTTCTGACTGTTCCACTGATCATTCTCATTTCCCTCTCTTCAGACCTCTATCCTTTGAGAAATTGAAATTAGGTCAAATAACTGAAATTAGTCAAGTAATAGTCCTACAATATTGAAATTAAGCCAAACAACTCTACAATAGTCTTTTAAGGATTCAAGTGAAAGAGTTGTACATCTCTCACTTTTTTTCTTTACTTATATCTTTTACATTATTGTGTATTCCCCATAGAATTCCCACCACCAATTCACCTGTGAACTATCACCATAGTCCCTTCCCTTTTGCTCTTCTCTCCCCCTATTTCGATCCCCTTTTCTTCCCCCTCCTTCACAGAATATCTCTTATTTATGGTTGCCTGTTAGTTTTTTGTTGCTGCTGTTGTTTTATTATTGTTATTTGTCCCTCCTGATCCCTTATTTGGTTCCCCTATATTCCTCCTATAAGTGAAACCATTCGATACTTTTCTTTTTCCTTCTCACTTATTTCACTGAGTATGATCCCTTCCAGCTCCATCCATGTTGCTGCGAATGGCATCAGTTAATCTTTATTGCTGAATAGTATTTTTGGGCATTTCAGTTGTTTCCAAGTCTTACCTATTGTAAATAGTGCTGCCTTAAAGCTAAAAATGTTGGGCTTCCCTGGTTGCGCAAGGAGTTAAGTCTCAGCACTATAGCTTCATAGAGTCACTGCAGAATAAGTTTGATCCCCGGCCAGGGAGCTTCCCACATGGTGCAGCACACCTCTCTTGTCTCGCCCTGCTGCTCCCCTCAGCAGTGTATTTCAGTAAATCTGCTTGTTCTGCTCCCCACTCTGTCTCTAATGAATCCTCTCACCTCCTCACACCTCTGGACTACAACCCAGTTCTTGTACGCATAAATAAATAAATCTTTTAAAAAAGCTAAAAATGCTTAAGCTTGTCAAAAGTTCCCTTCACAAAAGATTCTGTACAAACAGTGCTGTTTGATAGCATTTTACCCACAGAACTTCTTTGATTTTTAGAGTCAATGACTACAAACCCTACCACTGCTTTATCAACTAAGTTGATGTGTAATATTCTAAACCTTTTGTGGTCATTTCAACAGTGTTCACAGCATCCTTACCACGAGTAGGTTCCATCTCAAGAAACCACTTCTTTTGCTCATGCATAAGATTCAGCTTCTCGTCCAGTCAAGTTTTATCAGGAGATTGAAACACTATAGTCACATCTTCAGACCCCACTTCTAGTTCACTTGTTTCTACCACATCTGCAGTCACTTCCTTTACTGAAGTCTTGAACCCCTCAAGTCATCCTTGAGTTTTAAAATACACTTCTTCCAAACTCCTGTTAATGTTGTTTTACAAATAATGTTATTTTGACCTCTTCCCCTAAATTATGGATGTTTTAATGGCATCTAGAATTGGCAAATCCTTTCCAGAAGACTTTCAGTTGACATTGCCCAGATCCATCAGAGGAATCACTCTGCGGCAGCTATAACCTTATAAAATATATTTCTTAAATAATAAGACTTGAAAGACAAAATGACTCTTTAATGCATGGGTAGCAGAATGGATGATTTGTTAGCAGGCATAAAAACATTTATCTCCTTATATATCTCATTAGTTTTTGGGTGATCAGGTGCATTGTCAACGAGCAGTAATATTTTGTATTTTTTTTTCTGAGCCAGAGGTTCTCAACAGTAGGCTTAAAATATTTAGTAAACCATGTTGTAAACATATGTGCTATCTTCCAGATTTTGTTTCATTTGTAGTGTATAGGCAGAGCAGATTTAGTATCATTTTTAAGGACTCTGGGGTTTCTAGAATAGTAAAGGAACACTGGCTTCAACTTAAATTCTCTAGTTGCATTAGCCTCTAAAAAGAGTCAGTCTGTCCCTGAAGCTTTGGAGCCAGGCACTGCTTTCTCTAGCTACAAAAGTCCTAGGTGGCATCTTCTTCCAATCTTAACTGTTTAATCTACAATGAAAATCTCTCGTTTGGTGAAGCCGCCTTTATCATCTTATTTTATCTAGATATTCTAGATAACTTTAGGTATCTTCTACATCAGCACTGTCTGCCTCACCTTGTACTTTTACTTTTTTTTAATTTAAATCTATATTTTTATTATTTATATCTTTTACATTTTGTATTCCCCTTGGGTAACCCACCACCAATTCACCCGTGATCCATCTCCGTGGTCCCTTGTGTCCTTTTCTACTCCATTTTGTCCCCTTATCTTCCCCCTCCCCCCACCCCCTCAATTGTCTCTCTCCTATTTGGTTTCCCTATAGTCCTGTTTTAAGTGAAACCATTCGATATTTTTCTCTTTCTGGCTTGTTTCGCTGAGTATGATCCCCTCTAATTCCATCCATGTCGCTGCAAATTGCATGTGTTTATCTTCTTTGAATGCTGAATAGTATTCCATTGTGTATATGTACCACATCTTCTTGATCCAATCATCTATTTTTGGACATCTGGGTTGCTTCCATTCCTTTGCTATTGTGAACAGTGCCGCAATGAACATACGGGTGCATGTATCATTTTGGATTAGTGTTTTTGTGTCCTTTGGGTAGATTCCTAAAAGTGGTATTGCTGGGTCATATGGAAGCTCCCTGTTGAGCAGTTTGAGGAATCGCCTTGTACTTTTATGCTGTTGACAGATTCTTTCTTTAAATCTCATGATCCAACCTCTGCTATCTTCAAACTTTCCTTCTTTAACTTCCTCACCTCTCAGACTTCACAGAATTAAAGGAAGTTAGGTTCCTGCACTGGATTAGGTTTTGATTTAAAGAAAAGTTGTGAATGGTTTGATTTTCTATCCAGACCACTTAGACCTTCTCCCTATCAGCAGTAAGACTGTTTCTTTCACGTCCAGTGTTCACTGGAGTAGCACATTTAATTCCTTTCAAGAACTTTGTTTGGTTTCAAACGTTGGCTAACTGGAATAAGAGACTTAGCTTCTGGCCTACCTCAACTTTTGACATGCTTAAGTCATTTTTAGCTTTTGATTTAAATCAAATTCAATGGCGCAAACTTCATTATCTATTTTAAGAAAATGCCACTGTGACCCCAACCTCATCAGTCAGCAGCTGTCAACACCAGGATAAGACTCTCCAGCAAAAAGATGAAGACTCATTCAACGGTCAGATGATGGTTAGCACTTTTTAGTATCAAAATATTTGGTAAATTAAGGTATGTATATTGTTTTTTAAACATAACGCTATTGTATATTCAACAGACCACAGTATAGTGTAAAAACATAAACTTTATATGCACTGGGAAAACAACAAAAATAATTGTGTGACTTGTTCTATTGTGGTCTGAACCCACAGTATCCAAGGTGTGCCTGTACAGGCATATGTATTTATATATGTGTTTCTACGTATAAACTGAAACAGTGGCATGAAACAGTGGCCATGTTTGAAGCATTTGGGTATTTTCTATCCCATTTAATTTAAAAGATGCTTATTATCATGCCTTATGGTTTTATATCCCACTAGAACCTGTACTTTGGAAAATGCTCTAGGTAAGTTTAAAAGCACTATTCCTGGAAAATAGGTATGCATATCTTAAATGGCTGTGTTGAACAGCCCCTCCCTTACTCTCCCAAATGACTATCTGGCTTGGTAGGGAATTCTAGTTAAACATTTATTTTCCTTTCAGCGTTTTAAGTTACTATATCTTTTGTTATTTCTGATAAAAAGTGGACTGTCAGATCTACTTTTCCTCTTTTCCAATACCATTTGAGATTTACTCTTTATCCATTTCAAGTTGCATCATGATATAATTAGATTTACAAGTTATCTTATTTTCCCTTCTTATTACACAGTAGACTTTTCACTGAGGACTCCTGTTTTTCTCCAATTCTGAAAAATTCTTGATTGCTCCACTTTTCTTCTCAGATGTATGTTGGAATTTCTCATTTTATGGACTTTTTTTTCCTTTTAATATTTCACTTTTTCTTATTTCATGGATGTTAATATTTTTATCTTTTTGGACATTTTAAACATACTTAAAGTCCTTTCAATCAGATTCTACATTTACTTCTGATTCTTCAATGGTGAATTTTTCCATTTGTTGGACTTACACTACCTTCATTGTGTGAAATCATATAATATATGGGGTTCATTCCTCCGTCCTCCCCTGTTGGCTGCTTTCCCCATTACTCTAGGTCTGACCTATGGCTTTCATAACACTAAACGTAGCTATTGCTAATACAGTTCCAGATCCTGTTAAGTCTTGTGCAGGTCCCTGTTTCTAGTCCGCTGGAGAGCTCAGTGTCCACAATCTGCCATTCATGCTTCATCTCTATTCTGTAAAGATCAGATTACCCAGAGACAGTCCATTTCCAGATCTCAGCAGGTTTAAAACCCTTTGCTTACTTGTGTAATTTCTATTGTAGTTTTTGACCAATAGATGAAAAAAGTATGTATACTAGTGGTACATGTTATATGAACATTAGTTCTATAGTCTGAAGGCAAAAATAACACAGTCAAAACTATTCTTTAAAAAGTTCTATACACTGGCCATAACATAAACATTGCCCCACAACTGTTTCCCCACCCCCCCGCCTCCAGTATTGAAAGAGACCAGGCTTGGTCTGATGTAGTTGGATTATATTCAGAGGCAATGTTTAAGAAAACCAAATTTAATTTTTAAACAGAATAAACCTTGGCACAGTGGGCAGTTTCTTCTTTCACAGGCCTAAAGGACTAAGCCAAATTGAGGAAGCAGCAAATTTATGCACATTACCTTACATGCCAGCTGATAAGATGGCAAAAATTACATAAGAGCTATAAAATAAAACTATGTCTCCTGTCTCACTCATTTTCTTTTGCCCAGAACAAGTAGCTAAATTTACATTAAATGTATATATAATCCAATGCAACTCTATATATGAATACCCACCAATATATGTATAAAAACTATACACCCTTAAAACAAAACGGTTTTCAAAGATTTAATTGGCTTCTTGACTCCTCACTTGTAACAAGGAAATTCTACTACCTGTCTTAGAGGTTTCAAGAAGATCAATAAGAAAATGTATATAAAATACTTGTCATAGTGTCTAGTACTGTTTCATGGCATTAGCTATAATGATATATGATTATGGTACTACATCAAAGAAAATACTCATCTTTGGAAGAAATAATTTTCAAATTACTACAGTTTTCGGCAAAGAGTTTTCTACTGTGAGAGGGTGTATCCATTTCAGATTTTCGGTGAACAGGTTTTAAACAGACAGACAAATTAATACAAAGGACCTCCTGACAAATACCCCTACATTCAGAAGATTTTTTTGAAACGCCATGTTTTTCTACTCACATGTCTATGCAGCCCTCAGAACAGTCACATGAATCAGTAAACATGTTGGAAAAGTTGTTTAGATAATATGCACGTGGCCACATAGTCTTTCTGTACTTAAACTGTGGAAGCTTTCTATTGTCAATTTCATTACAGAAAGAAATAGGCACCGATTCCACTCCATTGCTAATATCCACATCAGAAACAATTTCTTCTTGCTTTGGGTAATTCCGAGTCAATTGAACATACGTATTGAAAGAAAAGTTAGTTGTAAACAAAAAGTTACACTCTGTCGCAAGCAGGTAACGAAAAACTTCCTCCATGTTTCGTAGACTCTTTCCACAAGGGGTTTTATAACTCACATGGAGTGCTGAAGAATGAGAGTTTGTCTTTGCATGTCTTCTTTGGAAGTGGCATTTGATTGGAAGCTGCAGAGGATTTTCTCCTCTGAAGGCTGATGGCATTTTCATCAGACAGGCACGAGAGCAGTCATGACTTTGATAAGACAAACTCAAAGGTGATTCTTTTTCTCTTAAGTCTGCAACTTTATTTTCCAAAGGGGGTATTTCCTTATTGTTTGTAGATCTGTTTAAAATTAATTATTTGTTAGTATCTCAAACACAGTAAAATTCCCATTTTTAAAAAACACTGCACATTAAGGTGTTAATTAGTTCCTATTATCATCTTCTTAGACAACACTAAAATATATCAGACTCTGAAATAAACATTTCATTATATACTGCAACCATAAGAATTATATCATTGGTTTAATTCCCCATCTGGACATCATTTCTTCAATTTAATGTCCAATATAGTTCAATTCTGACACTGTACACCTAAAATCAGTGTCAGATCCCACAAATTAAAAGGCTCAGTCCCATAAGATGCCTCATTTCAGATGCCAAAATACAATATTCAGTGCCAGGCAACCCATCTTCTGATTGACCTGGGGGATCCTAGGTGTGATAATTTTCTAAAATTATTCACAGAACTCAGGAAAGCACTTTAATTAATACTACCAGCTTATAATCAAAGATAAGAACTCAGGAAGAGCCAAAGGGAAGAGCTATAAAAGGCAAGGCTCCATGCCCTCTCCATATACATCACCCTCGCAGCACCTCAAAGTGTTTACCAACCTGGAAGCTCTGGGAAATCTGCTGTTTAGAGGTTTTTATGGAGGTTTCACTTTATAAGCACTCTTGTTTCAACCACAGTCCACTGATGAGCATCTCAATCTCCAACCCTTCTCCACTCTCTGGATGAGTAGGAGATAGGACTGAAAGTTTTGAATTTCGAATCAAGCAACCAGTCCCTGAAGCTAAACTAGGAGTCCTAACCAAGTGTCATCTCATTAGCACATAACAAACACTCATCACTCAGGCGATTCCATGGGTTTTGGAAGCTAAGTACCAGGGAAAAGGACAAAGTTGAAGTGTCTTTCTGATTTACCACTACCTAAGTTCAGAATATTTTTAAAAACTGTGATTACTGCTTTAACTTTTTGCTACAGCACCCAACAAATTTAGCATTAATTTAGACCATGCACTCGATAACAAGTTGAGGAAGGTTACATTTCAGGCATGTTTGGTTTAACCTTCTTGCCTGCAAAAAACAGTAAAGGCTAGTTAAAAAATAATTCATGAAAAATCTTTTATGCTATTTCTCTTTGACAGCTGTACCAACTAAACTTTTTTAATAGAAATTTATAGAAATGCAATCCACCTAGCATCTTAGATATAATTTTTACATAAAGAATCATTGTCCGATACTTTCTTCGTTGATGGAAATGTTCTATGTCTGTACTGACCAAGCAGGTAGCCTCAATTCACTTTTAAATGTGGCTAGAAAAACCAAAGAACTGAATTTTAAATTGCATTTAATTTCAGTTAATCCAGATTTAAATAGCCACCGGTAGCTAGTGGTTACCATGTTGAATGCAGATACAATGTTCCTGATCTCCACCTACACAGTGAATCTCCACATAAATTCCAGATTACCTAGTCCTCTACTGTTTCCAATCTCTTGCAATTACAAGTCATGATGTAATGAATAACCTTGTACATAACAACTTGACAAATCAAAAGATGTTCCTGTAGAAAATATTCCCAGAAAAAGAAGTGCAAGGCCATAGGGTACAAGGATTACTTACTAATTTTGACAATCTGCTCTCCATGGGGTCAGCCTCTCCAGCAATTTATGAGAAAGCCTGCTTTTGCAGAGCCTCATCCATCAATAGCTTTTGATACTTTTGAATTTCTGACAATCTAATACTGTAATTTAGTACTGTAACTTATTTACAAATCTTTAATGTTGGAGACATTTCCAATATTTCCACTACTTCTTTGATGAGTATCCTCACACATAAATCTTTAACCAAATTCTTGATTACTACCTTATGCTACATTCTTTTAAGAGGAATTACTAGGTCAACAGGAATATATATTAAAAGCTAACTTTATTAATAAAAATTCAAACATACATGAGTATATTTCTTTCATAAAAAAAGACTGATCTATTGGATCCCCATGTATTTGTGAAAACTGTAGAACTCCTGGCACCTAATGAGTCTTTCCAAACTTTTGCACTGACAACCAAGGTATAAGATTGTATCTCTAGGATGACCCTCAGCCGCCCAATAAAGTGCCTATCTAGATAAAGTTGAAGCTGTCAGGACAACTTACTGTTTCTTCTTGCCAACACCTAAAGATAATCCCCTCACCATCGTTTCTTACAGCATGTAGTAAAAAAGGTTGACAACTATCAATATTTCCTCAGTCCCTCTGAGATACACGTTTTTCCTACAAATGAGGAGTATCTTTCTCAAGTATCTGAAAGTCATTCCTTTGAAAGGTAATTACCAGGAAGGATAAGGCCTCTGTCCTTCAGTCTTTGTGGGAGAACAGAATCCTAACTTCAATAACAGCCAACAGCACACAGAGCTGGCCTCAAAGGCATTCACATTGACCAACTCTGCAGTTTTTCGCTTGGGCCCCTTCTCTTCCTCCTTCCCTACCTCCTCAATCTAAAATGCCTGTCACCTCACAATTCGGGAGGAGCTCAGCAATTTCTCCTATTATCAGTAGTTACTGAACAAAATGTTTTCACCACCTCATGTCTGGCTTTGTTTATCTTTGACCTTGTTACCGAACATTAGTAATTATCAACATTTGCCTCTTGGTTTCACCTATTCTTTTCCCCAGGCCTTGCTCACTCTAAAGTATTTTAAAAGCAAATTTCAGACATCACATCTACTTGAACACAGACTTTTTTTCCTATGGTATTTCCCACATTCTCGCGTTTGGCTGAAGCCTTTCTTGTGGCACTGTCGTTTAACTCATTCCTCTTTCCCTTGCACCTCCCATAAACCAGTAATTTCTAGAAACTTGATTAAACTGAAATTTGATCTTTGGCTTGGGAATGGGGTATTCATGGTTGATGCTATGAATATTCCACTGCATCACATAAGGAGACACACAATGTTTGTTCATTTACAGTGATGTTATAAGTGGGTTTGGATGTATTCAGTCAAACTCATCCATTTAAACCTCCTCATGAATCTTTCACTTAATAGGTTTGGCATGCACTCATGATCACTGTCTAGGCCAGTACTCAAGTTGCAGTGGTGCCAATCTCCAATGGTTTGCTACCAATTCACAGTAACTAAAAACTTGGAAGATTAGAAATTTTTACAGCAATTGCCATAATGTTTTATTGCATTTTACAAGAATATCACTTCTCAATAAATTGGAAGTTTAAAACAAAACACCTGTACTCGTTAGAGAGCCTTGGTTAAAGATCACTGGTTCTTTGATGGAAATGCAAAAATAACCATCTGATTCTAACATTTTCTACTGTATTTTCTGTTTCAAATTCTTTTAAAAAGAAATTTTCTCACCAACTCTTGGGTTATCCTGAAATACACTTAGTACAGTAACAGCAGGATAAATGCTTGATTTTTCTTTACCTATTAGTATTTAGAATGATGTGATGTAGTCTAGCAACTACCAACATGAGTGATTTTTTAAAATATACACATGTATTTTTTCTTTCTTTTTTTACAACGCTATTAATTTTTGTACAATATTTGATTTCTCCTCTCAGATATAATCCCCATAAAATTCCCACCACTAAGTCACCCTTGAACTGTCAACATAGTGACTGATTTTTTTAAGTGGTTTTCTCCTTAAATATATTTAGTGTTTAAGTCAATCACAGCAATTATTCCTTTTGATGTTCACACTATGCCATTTTTGTTTCCTTGGGAGTTCCACCAAGCTTGCTCCTTGTATTTAACACAACTGATGGTCTTTGATAGCTTTTTTGTATAGTCACTAGTCTAAGGGACTATGGTTCCATTTAATGAGAAATGACATCTAGAGATCACAATTACGGTGCTAGGAGGTGCACACATTTTAATCAAGCTTTCCAAAAATGCTAGGCCAATTTATATTTACAAGTATGTATGAATGCTGTTCTAATGGAATCTTATTTTGAGATTGTTAATCTATTTGATAGATGAAAAATAAAGTATTTTATTACCTCCTAAGTTTGTTTTTCTCTACATAATAGGGAGCTTAAGCATAATTTTATGTCTATTGGTCTTTTTTTTTCTTTGGTGAACTCTCTATTCATATGCTTTGTCCATTTTCCCACTGAGGGTTTGTTGGTTCCTTCATTCATTCATCAAAGATTACGTCCATATTGCCAGGTGCTATGGAAACAATGATGAGAGTTCTGTGATCTCAAGGAGTTTACATTCTAGGCAGAAAATGAAGTACTTAGAAAAAAGCATAATTTTTTTTTCAATAAAGACATAATTAATGGAAAGACAAGTTATCTTTATTATTTTTCTGGTTTTTTTCAGGGTTCTAGTTTTATAATTAATTTTTCTATGATTTGGAAGTCCAGTTTCATCTTGGATCCATTCTGATATACCACAAAAATGTAGCTTAAATTTTCCAAATGAAAAATTTCCTATAGTTCCAAAGTCATTTGGTCAATAAAGAGTCCTCCTTTTGCAGTTTTGACCACTAACTTAATCATCTTCAATGTTCTTATACATACATAAAAAAATTTCTATTTTCTGGGCTTATTCTGTTTCTTTTTTCTTTCTTTTTCTTTTTTTAAAGATTTATTTATTTATGCATACAAGAGCTGGGGTGTAGGCCAGTGGTGTGGCGGGGGAGGGGGCGGAGAAGAGAGTGAGAGGATTCACCAGAGAAATAGTGGGGAGCAGAACGGGCAGATCTATTGAGACACACTGCTGAGTGGAGCAGTGGGAGACAGAAGAGGTCTACTGCATCATGTGGGTTAGATCCCTGGCCTGGGATTGAACTTGTGCTGCAGTGGCTGCAGATAGCCTCATAGTGCTGAGACTTAACCCCTTACACCACCATGGAGGCCCTTATTCTGTTTCTTGACGGAACTTAGCAACACATTGGGTTTTTTTTACTTGATTTAATCAAATAAGTTTTGTTTCAGATTGGTTTCTATGGCATCTTTTTCCCAAATTATCATTACTGATTTGCCCTACTGCAACTAAGATCTTTTGTGGTTCCAGTTTTGTTTTTATTAGGGAAGGTGAATATGAAATATTAATTTGTGACTCACAAGTTTCTCCAAATATGAAGGGATTAACTCAGGGATTAATTTAGATAAGTTATCCTTAGTTCTTAAATAATAACTAATGTTTGTATAGTAGTTTACAGTTTGCGATATACTTTGAAATAACTTTCTCATTTGTAGCTAAAAGCTCCAAGTTATTCATTGCTGGAACAACAAATAGAACTACTGAAGAATAAATTTTGTAATGAGAAAACATGCTTGTAAATCATGGAATTTTGGAATTTAGGATTTCAAGAAAGTTAAGTCAACCTGGCTTAGAAGTATTCTTCTGGTGACTAATTTAATAAAAATTAAGAGGTGTACGGCTAAAATTACTGGATAACATAAAGTTGTTATATTCAAGAATTAGAAAACAAGAAGGACAAATACATGCAAAAGAAAACCAACTTACTACAAGTCTCAGGGAGTAAAGAAGGCTAATTTCAATCCCATTTTATGGGGACGAAGATGAACTGTTTTGTACATATAAAGACACATTACTGAAATAAAACATAAAGAAAACCTATCCTATGCACAGTGTTGCAAACCAAGTTACTGATTCTCCAAAAAAATAAAAAAATGCTTGAGGTAAACAAAGGATAAATAGACAAGTATGATTCTAAGTTGGTAGGTATGGTTATCTGGTATTGTCTGTATCTATTAGCCACCTTGAACTCTAAGGCAGAACATGGTTTCAGAGACTGCCAACTAATTTTCTAGCTTTTGGCAAGTCTGAGATAAAAGTCATTCTATTCTATATGACATCTGAAGGTACACATTAAAAGAAAAGAATGTATAACTATGTTTATCTTAAACACTGTAACAGACATTTGTTTTCTGTGCAGTCCTTTCTTTGATCATCTTCTGAAAAATGGCCATTGAATTTCAGCATACTCAATGCTACTGGTTCCCATATTCATACTCAAGAATTTATAAAAAAATATATAATGAGGTGATACTCACACTAGGTTATGCAGTATTTAGCTATGGGAACACAAGAACCAACTGATAACACATAGAGAGAAGAAGAGCTAAGTAATGGGGTCTCTGACCTCAGGTATTGACTTCCCAGTTCTAGCTCTAGTCTCTATATAGTCTGCTGTGTAGCAGTGGGGCAAGTCTACTTTTATCATTTATACTATACAAAGCTAAATGCCTGGTCTACTTCTAATAAATTTCACTACTTAATGTTGGCTTGAAAAGGTATGTGTTCCTGACAAGCCAAAATACTTGACTAAGGAATAAATTAAGTCAGGTTTCCTAATACCAGAAAAGTAAGTAACTTTGTAAAAGAATTATCACTGGAATAAAAGTTTTCATTTTGTGTTCACTTCTGTCATGATTCACTTACATGGAGTAGAAACTCAGTTCAACTTAAGAATAAACTATAGAAAGTCAATTTCCCAAAAGACCTAGAATTTTTCACTTTGGTTTTGCCTCTGACAGACTGTATAACCTTGAGTGATTCAGCTGGGGTTAAGAACATGATAGAAGTTATTCACCTTCACCTTTTAATTTGCCAGTCTGCCTATGATCAATGGTCTTCTAGGGATTTAACTACTAACAGTAAAGCAAGTAATAAACTTAGGATCAGTAGAGGAAATACAAAAGGAATTATTTTAACATAGTTCTGATCAAGAACAAAATGTGTTCTTATAATTCTTAATTGCAAAAAAGGAAACTTAAGCTAATTAAACATGTTCCTTCATCTACAAAGATTCCATAAAGTTCAACTCAAAGTAAGGAATGATCTCATTGGCAAAGCCTCTGAGTAGAAATACAGCACAGGAATCACAGTTCAGGAAATGAAGTCCTGATTACACAATCACAAGTAATCCTAATGAGATACAAGAGGAACCAACTTAATTAAGAGAAACCAACTTAATTCTCTGAGCAGCTCAGATTTTCAAAAAAAGTTCAAAAGGAAAAGAGAGCGATCATGAATGTAACATATTGGTGTTAATATATGAGAGAAATACCTCAAGGCTAATTGCTAATGGAGAAGAGCTCAAAAATAATTTGCCTTTATACTGCTCTCAAACTGGAAAGACGATATAAAAATGAAAAGGACACACTGAAGTATGTGGTAGTTAAAAACAGGGTGTTAAAAAAGCTAGTTTAAGATTTTAAGCCCAAATACATTAAATTTCATGGTCTTGAAAAAACCTGAAATGTCTCAAGTATGTATGGGAAATGGGAAAAAGCTGCCTAATTTTTTTAAAAAAGTGGGAAAGGAAAGTACAGAAAATACAGAGGTGAGTCAGCCAGATTTTTGTCTTTGATCCTGTCCTATCCAATATTGTTTTCAGTGACTATAGTAAAGACTAGAATGCTTATTTAATGCATTGATCTCAAACAATTTCTAGAACAATCAAGCATATGGCTTTTATTTAATTTTTTACTCCTTTGGCTTTTATTTTACCTCCTCTTGCTTAACCTCAGAAACCTCATTGTTTATGAGTTCATAATTATTTTGCTTTGTCAATTCATTTGATTCCTTATTTTACTCACATACATGAACACATACAATATCTTTATATTTTTATTTTGTGTTACATAATTCCTTAAGTTCCTTCTATATTGCTAAAAATGGCAATATCTTATATTTCCTTAGAGTTGAATAGTATTCCACTGTAAGCATGTGAATTTTTAAAAACTTAGAACTTCCAAAATAGACTAGAAGTATAGAGAGAAGTATAAATTAATTTTCCTTTTGGATAAGGTTTTTAATAAGGTTTCATAAAGTTTTGTAGTGAGATAGAATGCTATAGCAACAAATCTTGATTTTTCATGATAAACTTGTGAGTGAGAGAGTGGGGCAATGATAGAGGTAAGTAAATTCACAGTTAACAGTACTATCTGAAGAACAATGAAAAGAGGTATCTCATGATGAGTAGCCAGGTTTGTCTTTGGTCCTGTCCTATCCAATATTGTTTTTAGTGACTGTAACAAAGACTAGAAAGCTTATTTAATGTATTTGTACATGATGAAAAGTTAGAAAGGAAAGAAAATAATAGATAAGAGATTCAAAATTCAAGAGAACTCTGATAAGGTAGAAAAAAGTTTTCAAACTAAAAGGGGATGCTTAACAGGAAAAATCAAGTCCTGAATTTAGGTTTAAAATACCATATTCAGTATATAAAAGAAAAAAACTAGGTTATTATGTCATGCCATACACAAAAATTAACTCTAAATGGATAAAAGACTTGAACGTAAGGCCTGAAATGGTAAAATACACAGAAGAAAACAGGCAGAACACCCCACAATATAAACTTCAGTGATGTCTTTATGGATTCATCCCTAGCAGCAAGGAAAACAAAAGAATATAAATAATTGGGACTATATCAAACTAAAAAGAAACTATAATTGAAACAAAGAAACAACCTACTGAATGGGAGAAAACATTTGCACACCATACGTCTGACAAGGGACTAACATAAAAGATCTACAAAGAGATCATACAACTCAACAAAAATAAAGTAAATAACCCAACCCAATTAGCAGAAGAATTAAATAGGCATTTCTCCAAAGACATACAGATGGCCACAGGCATAGAAAAAAAAAAAATATCCTTCATCACTTATCATAAGAGAAATGTAAATCAAAATCACAATGAGATACCACTCACACCAATGAGAATAGCCCATATCAAAAAGACCAGAAGCAACAAGTTCTGGTAAGGCTGTGGAGAAAAAAGAATCATCTTAAATTGTTGGTAGGAATGTACACTGGTCTAAACCCTACGGAATTAAATTAAAATGGATTGATCATACAACCCAGCAATTCCACTTCTAAGTAGTTATCTGAAGAATATAAAAACACTCATGCAAAAGGGAACCTGTACTATCATGTTTGTTTCACACTATTTACAATGGCTAAGCTATGGAAACAGTCTAAGTGCCCCCAAACAGATGAGTAGATCAAAAAGATGTGGTATATATACAAAATGGAATACCTCAGTGATCAAGAAAAATAAATGCATGACATTTGCAGCAACATGGATGGAGCTGATAGGGATCATGCTAAACAAACAAAATAACCCAGAGGTAGAATGATGAATACTGGTTGATATCATGTGTATGTGAAATACAGAGAAACAAAACCAAGGGTCAAAGAAAAACAAACTTTAAAACCAACTTTTGAAAGCTGACCATAGAATTGAGGCATCCAGAGGAGAGGGAGAGGTGAGAACAAATGGGGAGCTAGCACAATAGTCTACAGTGGAGAAAGGGGGAGCTTATACAATACTAGCAACGATGTAAACCAATGGTATGTCAATTTAAAAGTTTTTAAAAATTAAAGAAAAATATAATATTTAAATATAAAATGAAGCACAGTATATTTGGTGGTATTTTATATGAAAAAGATGTTATTTTAGTGATTTTAAGTTAATTTGTTTTAAAGGCAATCAAATTTTATGCTATATATCAGTTCAGAATTTCTAGAAAAAAATGTTTCCTGAGTTACTGATAAGAACAATTAATAAATTTAAAAGTGTGAACTCAGCTTTCTCTGAGAGCCTTTTAAAATAAGTTTCAAGAGTCTTGTAGACTCAAACTGAATTAGCATTTACAATATTTGGAAATATAAATAATTTTTTTTTGTCAATTTAATATGTACCTAAAAGGGATAATCAGTTAGGACAATCAATTTAAGAACTTTCTTTCTAGGTACACTTTTTTTTTTTTTTTTAAATTCTGTTCCCTGCCCTAAGCACAAATACTTTTCAGAAACTTCCCTTAACTAGGGATATTAACAAATAAATAACCTATTCTTGGACTCATGAATCTTTTTTTTTTTAAAAGATTTATTTATTTATGCATTTAAGCTGGGGTGTAGGTCAGAGGTGTGTGTGTGGGGGGAGCGGGGGAGATAAGAGGATTCACCAGAGATAGAGTGGGAAGCAGAACAGACAGACTGACTGAAATACACTGCTGAGGGGAGCAGCGGGCAAGACAGGAGAGGCCTGCTGCACCATGTGGGTAGGTATCGAATTTAGGCTGCAGTGGCTGCGGATAGCTTCATAGTGTTGCAACTTAACCCATTGTGCCACCAGAGAGGCCTGATTTGTGAATCTTTAATTCCACATAAAACACTAAAATTTATAGCTTTTAAAGTTTCAGATGGGAAAGGACTCTTCAAAATATATTTTATGTACTCATATCAAATGATTAGTACAGGCATTAACTACTAAAAATAAAGACTAACTGAGAGAATCTTTACTAAAGTCAGTGATAAAAAAAAAGTTAGAAAAAGTTTGCTTACTCTCAGAAACTTCCTTATACAAATTTAGAGCTACTATGCATTTAATAACCCAAACTGACACTGACTGAAATGCCTTTAACTCTTTTCAATACTCAAAAAGAAATAATTCAAGAAAAGTAATTTTTGGAGTTAAAAAAAAGTAACTACCTTATACAAATTTAGAGCTACTATGCATTTAATAACCCAAACTGACACTGACTGAAATGCCTTTAACTCTTTTCAATACTCAAAAAGAAATAATTCAAGAAAAGTAATTTTTGGAGTTAAAAAAAAGTAACCTTCTTGGTAGATTCAGTATTGTAATAATATACAAGAGACATCTTAAGTTAAATTTTACTAAAACACTTGTTTACCTAAGAATATTAACAAATAGATAACTCAATACTGGACTGATGAATCTTTAATCCCACATAAAATACTAAAATTTATAGCTTTTAAAGCTTTTGATGGAAAAGAATCTTTCTAAATATTCTAGGTACTCTCATATCAAATGATTAGAAAGAGTAAATCTCCATCTGGGAGCAAGAGAATCAACATAAAAAAATTTAACTTATATATACATACAGATAAATATAGTCATCTGGAATGCAGTCTTTATATGATGTAGAAGGCAATGAATTTGATTTCTTTTCCTGTACATTCTGGATCACAGACACATGATCTACATAAAAGAAATACAAACATAAGTAAAAAATACAACAAATTAAAAATCATTTATCATTCTATTTAAATAATATCTTTATTGGTTAAGAGATATATGGAGCTCTTAAATCTGCAAACATATTAAGATTTCAAGACTGAGCCAAAACATAAGGTATAACTATTTTCAAAAACATTAACAGGTAGAATACCATAAAAAACTTAGAAGAGATTTCTACTGCAGAAACTTTAGTTTGGCCTGACATCAGAATTAGGTGAACATCAAGTATCCCTACATCCACTTACATTTTATGAAAAAATAATATAACACTTAAAAGACTCTATAAAAGGTCACAGAACGGAAAGTTTATATATCTTTTGTTTTCTAATTGTTCTACTATAATCTAATTTTGGGAGAGCTTAGGGTATTTGGGTACCTCTTTTTGTTTTTCCATCTGTAATTTTTAATCTCTCCTTTATATTTCTGCACTTACCCTGTGCTTTAGTGAAGACGGGTCTTATTAACACTTTGTGTGCCGGTGCCCTTTAAATTTACCAGCCCTTGGGGCCAGCCATTTTCTGTGCCACCGCATGAATGGTATAAGCGTTCAATAAAACACACACAACTCCTGGACTACTGGATATTAAAAAAAACGTAATATCTCTCATAAAACACCTTACACTTTCACCAACACAATGTGTAAAACTTCTAGACTGAGTATGATCGAAGAAATAGCAGCTAATAGTTCCAAATAAATCCACCGTTGAGTGAAAAACCAGAGACTAGATGAACACGTATTAATACGTGAGTGGACCACAAAGTGTTAAAAAGAAAACAAAAGTTTAGAACTGAGTGGAGCAGGGGCTGAGAACAGACCCATCATTGCAGGCACCAGAAAAGTGCACAGCCCTAGAGCCAGAGAAACAGGAAAAACTCGGTCCTCCTCTGGAGCTAGGAGAAAGTGAGTGCTGCACACAAACATAAGCTAGCAGGATAGTGCCCTCAGAACAAACACAAGCTGGCTACAGGCCCTGAGATCACCATCAGAGGGAATTACTGACACTAAGAGAGCACAACCCCTGCACCATTGTAGGAAGACAGGGATCCCTCAATCCCCTTCTGGATCTGAGCAAATACAGAGAGAGGATCTCCAGGGACAGTGTCCATCAACATACCACAGCATCACCACCTTTGCAGAGGTTTGGCATAATAGGGCTAGACTCTGTTGGAACACAAGTTTCCAATACCCCAAAAGGAGCACCCCGAAGAGTTGCCGGCACAGTTGTCCCATCACATAGAACAACTTGGAAAACAAACAGCAGGGAGAAGGAAAAATACAAACAACCAAGCAAGACCTCAAGGGAAGGACAAACCACAAAAAGACAATCAACGACCAGAACTCAAAAACAATGACATGGAAGAACTTCTCTGCCGGCCAGATAGAGAATTTTGAATCATCATGATTAAAAAAATAAGGAAAATGAAAAGGAAAAGAATGATATGAGAAAAGTAATTAACAAACAGAAGAATGAAATTGAGTCCTAAAGAAATAAATGAAAGAAATACAGGAGATTAAAAGATCAATGAAGGACCCAAAGAACTCTGGGAAAAGCAAAGAAAACAGAATCGACAAAATGGAAGAACAAATCAGTACTCTCAAAGATGCAGCTATAAAAAGAACCAAAAAGGAAAAGGAGATAGAAGCACGAAGAAAAAAGAATGAAGAAACACTTCAAGAACTATCTGACACCACGAGGAAATATAAAAATGATAGGAATCCCAGAACGTGAGGAGAGAGGCCGAGGAACTGAGAAACTATTTCAGGAGGTAATTGAAGAAAACTTCCTAAGCATGAAGGAGATGAAAATAGCCATATATGAGGCGAGAAGAACTCCAAACTACCACGATTAAAGAAAAACTACAGCAAGCCACATAATAGTAAAGCTCTCAAGAGTCCAAGACAAGGAAAACATAATGAAGATGACAAGGGGTAAGAAACAGGTAATTTACAAAGGAAAACCAATCAGGCTAACATCAGATTTCTCCAAAGAAACACGATGGGCAAGAAGAGAATGGAGTGACATATTCAACAAACACCAAGACAACAAATGCCAACCAAGAATACCTCACTCTGCAAAGCTCTCTTTCCACTACGAAGAAAAAATAAGGACCTTTTCAGACAAACAGAAATTCCAGAAATTCACTACAAGTAAACCCCCACTCCAAAAATTACTATAAGAAGTCTGCAAGCCAAAAACAACAGAGGAATGACGAAGAAGAACAGAATAAGGCAAAAACAAAAGGACAAACAAAATGGCAAATACAAGTGCCAATATATCAATATTAACTCTAAATGTAAATGGACTAAACTCATCAATAAAAAGACAGAGTAGCAGGCTGGATCAAAAAACAAAATCCAACTTTCTACTGTCTCCAGGAAACTCACAAAAGATAAAGACAGATTGAAAGTAAAAGGTTGGAAAACAATTCTATAAGCAAATGGAACAAAAAGAAGGCAGGAACAGCTATACTTAGATGAAATAGACTTCAAACTAAAAAAAAATAAAAAGAGACATAGATGGACACTACATAATGATTAAGGAGACAATGAGTTAGGAAGATATAACACTCGTAAACATATACTCCCCAAATGAAGGAGCACCAAAATATACCAGACAATTATTATCATCTCTGAAAACAGACATTAGAGAAAATACATATATAGTAGGAGATTTCAATATCTCATTCTTACCAAAGGACAGATCAATGAGACAAAAAATAAACAGGGACTGGATCAAGAAGATGTGGGACATATACACAATAGAATACTATTCAGCATTCAAAAATGATAAACACATGCAATTTGCTGAGACATGGATGGAACTAGAAGAACTCATGTTCAGCGAAGTAACCCAGAAGGAAAGAGAAAAATATCAAATGGTTTCACTTGTAACAGGGATATAGGGGAACCAAATATGAGAGACACCCAGAGAGGGAGGGAGAGGACAAGGGCTCAAAATGGGGTAGAAAAGGGCACAAGGGACATGGTGATGGGACACAGGTGAATTAGTGGTGGGTTAACCTCGGGGAAAACAAAATGTAAAAGATATAAATAACAATAAAAAAATTTAAAAATAAACAGGGATACTAAAGCTCTAAATAAGGACCTAGACCTCATGGGCCTAATAGAAGTATATAGGACACCGCACCCCAAAAAATCTGAGCACACATTTTTCTCAAGTGCACATGGATCATACTCCAGGACAGATTACATACTAAGTCACAAAACAAACCTCAACAGATATATTAAGATAAAAATCATACCAACTATCTTCTCTGACCATAAAGGCATCAAATTACAAATAAAACATGTAAAGGAAAAAAGGAACGCCCTCACTCCATGGAGATTAAAACCCATACTACTGGAAGACCACTGGATTAATGAGGAAATTAAAGAAGAAATTTAAAAAAACCTAGAAATGAATGACAATGAGGACACAACTTTCCAGAATGCATGGGAAACGGCAAAAGCCGTCATAAGAGGAAGGTATATAGCAATACAGGCTCACATCAAAAAACAAGAAACAACTCAAAGAAACAACCTAGTTTTCCACCTCAAAGAACTAGAAAATGAACAACAAAAAACCCCCAAAAGCCAGTATAAAAAAGAAAATAATAAAAACCAGGCAAAAATAGATGAAATAGAAATAAAACAAAACAAAACAAAACAGAAGATCAATAAAACCAGAAGGTGGTTCTTTGAAAAAAATAGATAAATCTCTAGCCAGGCTTACAAAGAAAAACCACAAATAAATAGGATCATAAATGAAAGAAGAGAAATTACAACAGACACAGCAGAAATCAAAATAATGAGATTATTATATACAGTTATATGCAAACAATCTAGAGGACATGGACAAATTCTTGGAAAGGTATAATCATCCAAAGCTAGATAAAGATGAAATAGAACACCTAAACTGACCAATCAAAGCAGTGAAAATGAAACAGTAATCAAAATACTCCCCAAAAACAAAAGACCAGGACCAGATGGTTTCACAAATGAATTCTACCAAACGTTCAGAAACGAACTAGTCCCCAACTTACAAAAACTCTTTCAAAAAATTGAGAAGGAAGGAATACTATCAAATACGTTTTGCAAAGCCAACATTACATTAAAAGCAAAACCAAACAAGGACAACACAAAAAAAGAAAACTACAGACGATCTCTCTAGTGAACACTGATGCAAAAATATTCAACAAAATCTTAGCCAACAAAATCCAACAATACATAAAAAGTTAATACACCATACCAAGTGGGATTTATTCTGTGGACACAAGGATGGTTCAACATCAAAAATCATTAATGTAATCCAGAACATCAACAAAAAGAAAAAGAAAAACCATATGACCATACCAATAGATGCTGAGAAAGCTTTGACAAAGTTCAGGATCCATTTATATGAAGGCCCTTGAAATCCTAGGAATAGAAGGAACATGCCTTAACATAATAAAAGCCATATATGACAAAGCCACAGCCAATATTAGCCTCAAAGGTGAGAAGATGAAAGCCTTTCCATTAAGATCAGGAACAAAGCAAGGATGTCCACTCTCACTACTGCTTTTTAATATAATACTGGAAATCCTAAGCAGAGCAAGAAGACAAGAAAAAGACATACATGGAATCCAAATAGGAAAGAAAAAATTAAACTGCCACTATTGCAGACGATATGATAATATAGAGAATCCTAAAAACTTCACAGAAAAAAACTAATCAAAATTATAGACCAGTTCAGTAAAGTAGCAAGACACAAAATCAATACACAAAAAATCAGTAGCCTTTCTATATGCAAACAATCAATATGAAGAAGAAATTAAGAAAACCATCCCCTTTACAACTGAAACCAAAAAAATCAAATACTTGGGAATAAACCTAACAAAAGTGGTGAAGGATCTATACAAACAAAACTATAAGAGACTATTAAAAGAAACAGAAGAGGACACAAAGAAATGGGAAGATATTCCCTGCTCATGGATTGGAAGAATTAATATTATCAAAATGGACATCTTACAAAAAGTAATTTACAGATTCAATGCTATTCCAATAAAAATTTCAATGACATTCTTCAAAGAAACAGAAAGAATATTGATGAAATGCATATGGAACCACAAAGAAACCGAATAACTAAAGCTCTTATGGCTAAAAGAAGGAAAATGGAGGTATTACACGCCCTGATTTCAAACTATATTACAAAGCCATAATAATTAAAACAGCATGGTACTGGAACAAAAACAGACAGACCAATGGAATCGAATAGAAAATCCAGAAATAAATCCACATACTTATGGACAACTAATCTTTGGCAAAGACTATGCAATGGAAGAAGGACAGTTTGTTCAATAAATGGTGCTGGGAAAACTGGACTGCTACTTGCAAAAAAATGAAACTAGACTATTATCTCACATCATGCACAAAAACTAACTCAAAACGGATAAAAGACCTGAATGTAAGTCCTGAAACCATAAAATATATAGAAGAAAATATATGCAAAACACATGACATACATCTCAGTAAAATCTTTAAAGACACATCCCCCAAAGTGAAGAAAGTGAAGGAAAAGATAAACAGCTAGGATTACATCAAACTAAAAAGCTTCTGAATGGCAAAAGAGACATTAACCAAAACAAACTGACACCCTACTGATTGGGAGAAGATTTACAACACAATACAACCAATAAGGGGCTGATGACAAAAATCTACAAAGAGCTCACATGACTCAACAAAAACAAAGTAAACAACCCAGTCAAAAAATGAGCAGAAGAGCTAAAACACTTCTTAGAAGAGCTAAAAACACTTCTCCAAAGAGGAAATGCAAATGGCCAACAGGTATATGAAAAAATGTTCAACATCCCTCATTATCAGGAAATGCAAATTAAAACCACAATGAGATACCACCTTAGACCAGTACGAATGGCACACATTAAAAAACAGGCAACAACAAATGTTGGTGAGGATGTGGAGAATAAGGAACCCTCATACACTGCTGGTGGGAATGCAAACTGGTCCAATCAATATGGAAAGCTGTATGGTGGTTTCTCAAACTACTAAAAATGGAGTTCCTATACGATCCAGCAATACCACTTCTTAGAATCTACTCAAAGGACACAAAAACATTAATCCAAAAAGACACAGGTACCCTTATGTTTACTGCAACACTATTTACAATAGCTAAGATTGGAAACAACCCAGATGTAAAAAATAGATGACTGGATCAAGAAGATGCGATACATATACACAACGGAATACTATTCAGCAATCAAAAAAGATAAACACATGCAATTTGCAGAAAAATGGATGGAATTAAAAAGGGATCATGCTGAGTGAAATAAGCCAGAAGGAAAAAGAAAACATAGAATGGTTTCACTTATAGGTGGAATATAGGGGAACCAAGTAAGAGATCAGGAGGAGAAAATAACAACAACAAAAAAACAAAAACTAGCAGGCAACCATAAATGAGAGACATTCAGCGAGGGAGGGGGAGGATAAGTGTTCAAAACAGGGGAGAAAAGAGCACAAGGGACTATGGTGACAGTTCATGGGTCAATTAATGGTGGGTAACCCACAGGGAATACACAATAATGTGAGAGATATAATAAGAGGAAAGTATACAGCAATACAGGCTCACATTAGCAAACAAGAAACAACCCAAAGAAACAAACAAATCTTCCATCTCAAGGAAGTAGAAAAAGAGCAACACAAAAAACCCAAAAACCAGTAAAATAAAGGAAATAATAAAAGCCAAAGCAGAAATAAATGAAATAGAAATTAAATAAACAGTTAAAAAGATCAACGAAACCAATAGTTAGTACTTTGAAAAAATAAACCAAATACACAAACCTCTAGCCAGGTTCACAAAGAAAAAAAAAAAACAGGAGAAAACATAAACAGGTCATAAACGAAAAAGCAGAAATTACAACAGACTCAGTAGAAATCAAAAGAATCAGAGATTACTATCAACACCTATATGCAAACAAATTCAAATCTAGAGGAGATGGACAAATTCTTAGAAAGATATAATCATCCAAAGCTAGAAAAAGAAGAAATAGAACACCTAAACAGACCAATCACAAGCAGTGAAATTGAAACAGTAATCACAACACTACCCAAAAACAAAAGCCCAGACCAGATGGATTCACAAATGAATTCTACCAAACATTCAGAAATGAATTAGTGCCTATCATACACAAATGCTTAAAAAAAAAAAAAAAAGTCAAGAATGAAACCAACATTACACTAATACCAAAACCAAATAAAGACAACACAAAAAGACTACAGACCAATCTCCTTAATGAACACTGATGCCACCAGCAGTTGGAGCCTTTCAGAAAGGAAAGTACTCTGGTATTCTGCTCCGATATCGAGGGCCTCATGAATGCCTTAGAAATCACTCATGACCCACAAGAATGGAGACTATTTCTAGACTCTTCGAAACTGAGTCTTAAGGCTGTGCTTTGCACAATGGAAACCGTCTTCCATCTATTCTATTCCTGAACAGCTGTGCAAGAGACAAGCGAAGCAATCTAAGAAGTAGTCTATGACTTGATTTTTTTTATAGGTATTAACCATAGGCCTATTACTATTGGCATGCATTTCATGATGTAAACATCAATTCATTGCAGATTACAAAATAACTAGAGCCAAAATTAGAATTTGACTATCATATTCATGTTGAGCACATACAAAATGATAGGAAGTGACCAATTTTATTTCAGTAATATGACTTTTGTAAAAATTTGATCAGTGATATTTATGGACGGAAACACAAGCAAGGAAAATAAAGGTAGTAGATGGGGAGCCTAGACTGGATCTAGAATGGCTAATTTTGACCTCAATATCAAGTCCTTTTGTTTCTCCCAGTTTCTTTATTCACAATAATGTGAAAGATATAAATAAAAAAAATTAGTTCCTCTTACTACAGCCTGCATTGAAAAGGCTCCCTTGCAAAGTTGGTGTACAGTCCCAAATGCTACTGAAGGGTACTGTGAAAGGCTGACCAAAAAAAAAAAAAAAGATCTAGTCTTCTAAAACCATACATTAACTACTGAAGTGGAGAATACTTTTGCATAACAAAAGTTTTCTTCAAAATAGACTAATGATGCTAATCAATATTTTCAGAAAATTAAAACCTTAAGGCTCCAAATAATGACTGATAAAATTATTATAATTTGCTACAGTACTATCAATTAAAATCTAGTAAATGTATTTCCCTAACACTTTAGTAAATTAGTGGTAGACTAAGATTTATAGGGTAGTGATTCTGATAGACTTTTAATTTTCCCTTTTCTAGTCCTGGTGTATCATCTCTGATCAGTTCCTTCCAAAATGAACCTATTTATAGTTGGAAGACTGATAATCTAATAAAAATGTGGAAATTAAAATATTTTCCATCAGAATATTAATCTAGTCTTGTTCTTTATGAAAGCAGGTTTATAGTAGTTTGGAATTCTTAGAATTCTATTTGTCCTTCTTAGAAGATTTTTCAAAAAAGAAAGACTTGCTCATTTTTTCCTGAGGAGGCTTTAGTAGGGTATGCATTTCTCAACTCTAGAAGAAATATTTTTCACTTAATTGAGAAAATGACTGATATAACTTACAAATACAGATCTTACATTTATTTTGAACTACCTTTAGTTAACCTGACATAACCAAGGCTGGCCTGCTATGAATCAAGAAAATACCAGAGAATACTCTAGATTGGCATTAGAAATATACATACCCTTTATCAATGTTGAATTGTTACTTACAGTTGCTTCCTTCACAAGAATCATTGCTTGAACGTATTCTGTTAAGTAAAGGAAGAATGAAAACAATCAATAGTAGCATCTCCTTTATTCATGGTGCCAACTACTGTAATAAAAAATTTACATACTTTGTCTCATTTAAACTTTACAACTCCTTTGAGAGTTTCATATAGTTATCTGCATTAGAGACAAAGAAATTGAGACTTAGAGGTTAAGCTATTTATCTCATGTCATTCAGTGAGAAGTAGAATGCTTTCAAATCTAGATATATCTTACTCATGAAGGAATATTAAAATGAAAGAAAGTACTAAATTTTTGGACAAGTACATCACAGACTAAGGTCAAAAGAACATTCAAAAAGTATTAAAAGTAGTCTGGGGAAAAATAATAGTCTGGGGGAAATTTTGGTTGAAAATCAAATGTTCTGATAGAATGAAGGAGGTTTCCATATAAGCCTTATGTTTTACAACCAACCAGGGCTGAAAACAAATAGAAAAAATAAAAACCTAGATGGCTGAACTGACTGTTAATACAAAATTTAAGTTTTGCTTCCAGAAGAGTACTTGGGCCATTTCTGTTTAGAGCAGGCAACAGGTAAGTTACATAGAAGAAAGTAGCAGAGAATTAGTGCTCTTGGGCACAGAGTATGCAGAGATTCCAGTTGACCATAAAAAAATAAGCTGATTGTGAAGAAGTCTGGTTCTGCCCAGAGACTCAGCACACCATTATCCCCAACTTCCATTTCTTGCACTAGTGGAAGCATAAACAGTGGACTGCTCATTCAGATCTAAATATCCACAGAAAGATAACTTTTAAGATTTTTATGATGTAGCTTTCGAATTTCTCACATATAGTGCAACTGGATATAGAGATAAAGATTCCCCAAATGTAAACAATGTATTCCCCTTGGCATATAGATGTTAGATCACCGGATACTCCTTTCTAAAACAAGTACTTTGTTACATTAATGTAATTCTTTTTCCGTTGTATTCAGAATGACTTCGACAATTTATATAAATTGTAATCTACCTCAAGAGGGCAAGCACAAGAGCCAATGTACCCCAGGCAAGTTCTCACTTGTGACTCAGGAAAAAAGAACCTTTATTCATCTTTTCACATCACCATGATGATTACCGAGTTTCACATACTTTTATATTAAAAAAATAGTACTTGTCTTTGAATGATGCAGTAATTGATAATTTTTGTTTTATTTTTCTGTATGTACCCAATGTTGTACAATGAGCAAATGAGTTTTGTAATATTGCACCCACAAAAAAGAAAAAAAAGACACAAAGGAAAAAAAAAAAAAAACATGACACGAACAGATTTAGCCCAAGATAAAAAGAAGTCAATTCAGTAGCTATTATTCACAGTAATCATCTGCATCCGCTTTTTCAAAATGTCCATACGTAATACAAAGTTTTTATAGAAGTAGAACACAAAAAAAGGAAAAAAAGATGTACAATTGATGTCAGATTCTTAGGAAACAAATTACCTGACTTTTAAAATGAACAGTACTGGAGATAGAATTACACTGTGTTGATGGTGGATAATGTTTAGCCACTGGAAGATTTTATAGCTTCATACCTTTATTTGTGGCAGATCCATCTTTGATCTTTTGTTTCAGTGATTGCAGCACATTTTGCACTTGTTCAAATATGAAGTCTATTTTTCCATCATCTTCTAGCTCCATCCAAAAAGTTTTTGCATCACCTAAGATAAAAATAAGTGAATAGCATAAGAGCTAAACAGAAATAAACAGGCTCATGTTACAGAAAATCTGTTCAGTTTCAAAATAAAATCTAGATTTAAGAGGTCTATAACTTTCGTTGGGGGGGGGAAAGATTTTTGTCTGTTTCTTTGAAAATAAAGGCTATAATGTGTCACACTTATTTCTGAGAATTCAAAAAATATGTTGAAAGCTTCAGCAAGACTGTCTCTTGACTGGCAAACAGAAAGAATGATTTCATTTTGGAATGATAGTGGGCATATATAGAGACACACACATTTAAAAAATTTCAGGGCTATAACTCCCATCAAGTATAAACATGGACAGTTTCATAATGAAACTGCTGTTGAAAAAAACTAAATGCCCAATTAAATGCTTTTAAAAAATGTATTTTAGATTGATTTTGTAATAATTACATGAAGCAAAATTTAAAAGTTTTCACAAAATTATATAGATGAACCAACATTTCAGATGTTCAGCAAGTCTTTAATCACAAATTTCCTGGAGAAATAATCATTTCAGACCTGAAAACATCAATGTGGAAAGGCAATTAAAACAAACTGGGAAAAGTCAATTCTCACACATCATGGTTAAATGTAAAAAAAAAAAAAAAATCTAAAATCTTGTTAAACACAAATATTAACAAAATGTTAAAATGCAAAAAAAAAAAAAAGCCATGTTAAATAGGGTCTTACAGGGTCTTATAGGGACATACAGAGGCTGAAATTTAGAAAGGTCAATTGAGAAGCCACTGGATTAATGAGCAAAGTGCTCAGTGAGTTTATAAAAAATACCTGTTTCCTAAAAAATTAAACCAAGAACTGCAGTGGTTGCCAACAGTGAGAATCTTGAGGCTTACACCTCAGTCCCAACTCTCCCAGGCAAAGTTACTTTAACCCAAAGGGGATTTCTGGCTAATTAGGGTTGCTGCTACCATAGCATTCTCTGCAGGGATACTGTTTCCTTGTTAACACTCTGAACTGATGTGTATTACACAAGACTAAGCCTACATTTAATCCCCCATACACAGTTCAGATAAATTTTCAACATATGAAACAAATGCAATGTGAAAAGACTAAAAAGATAAAGGACGGGAGGCCATGTCATGGAGTGTTCTGTGTGCCATGTTACATGATTTCATTTTCATATGGAAGGATATGAGGAGCTATTCAAGAGGTTTAATCATCTTGTGATGTGATACATGCTTTTTAGGTCACTCAGGTGGCAGTCGGCAAAGGGAAGTCTGGAATGATTTCTAAGCTTCTGACTCAGGCAACAATGTGTACAGTAATGGTATTCATTAACACAGGGAATAAAAACAAAGGGACAAGTGAGAAATTTTAGGGCAAGTAAACTGGAAACACAGGTTCCAGAGTAAGACCAAATCCAGATAGATACATTTTGGAGTTGATTTCACACAAGAGCTTGCTGAAACAACAGGAAACATGTGATTAGAGAGGATGTGTACAATGAGAAGAGGATGTTTTGTAGAACATCAAAATTTAAGGGGGATGAGTACAAGAAAATGGAATCATGGAGACCCAGAAGGAGCAAACAGATGGGAGGAAAACCCAAGAGTAGCATCTCAGAAGTCAATGAAAGAACAGGAGCAATGATTAACAATTTAAGCTGTGGAGTTTAAAAGTAATAGGGTTTGAATCCTTGCATTGCCATTTACAGCTATGTAACCGTATCTATACAATAACAGCCTTGATCTATCTTCAGAGTTGAATAGAAAAAATACATAGCAGTTAGCAAAAAATAACTGATATACAATATAACATGCAATTCAGTGTCAGGCAAAAGGAATTAATCTCTGTGGAGTTTTAGAGATCATTCAATTAAGTAGGGGAATTCGGGCTTTCCCAGAATTTATAAAATCATTATGTTTTTCAGATAAATGGACAATAAAATCATTGCTTTTGAGAAAAACTATCTGTGAAAGCACTTGATTGTTACCATGTTTCTTTTCATGGAGAGGAGTCAATATTCCATACTTAAGATTTATCTTTATTTGAGGTAGACATTTAGATGGGAAGGATTTTGAAAGGCACTTAGAAATAGCTTTAATCAGCATCATAATTTTGTGGAATCATATCAATTCCCTCCTAGTCTGGGAAAATCAACAGTGAACAGGACTTAACTGATTTTCTGTTTTTCAGTGAGTCTTTTAAAACTTAATGACAAAATATGGTATCACATTATTTAATAGCATATACTTAACATGAATTATTTGAAAAGCAAACAGGGTAAATGTTAGTCTTAGAATGGCTCAATAGTTAGGACACAGACAATTTGATAAAGCCAATCAGAAAATACTGAAACTATCTGCTGTACAATAAATGAATGTAACAATATTTATTTGTTCCTTATAATCTTTATTGTCATACTATCAGGCTTAATTTTCCTATCTAAATGGCTCTTGTTCCTTATGTTTTTCCTTTTAATCATTTTTCTGTCTTCCTGCTATGGAAACTCTCGAGCACAGTAATAGTGAGAAAGCGGTAATTTAAGTGATATCAATAGGTTCAGTTAATAACTTTTTGAACACAGACTAAATATCATAAGGGGAAACACTTGACTTTCATTTCAACTATATACAGAATAGATGGTTACTACAATGTAAACAATTTTAGTCTCTTGCTCCTTTCTTTTGTGTTGTTAGTATGCTCACGATTTATAATCTAGAACTATAAATAATTCCATATATTTCATGAGCAGATCCTTACAAGAAAAAGGTAAAGGTAATTGTATGGAAAATCAAATCAGTATTTACTAGTATTACTGCTACTTGCCTCCTGAAATGAAGAAAACCATGGGCCAACTCTACTGTCTGTACAAACTTGCTCCTTGCTCCTTTACTTAGATAGATATGACTATTGCAAGAACATAATCACAAAGCAAGAGATATAACAGCTTTGTAAAGACAGACTAATTACAGTTACATATCTTCCAATCTTACTTGAGATATAGTCTTTGGAAACAGGTAATGTTCATGAATCACACTGATCTGAATTCAGTTATTAGGTGAGTATTTATAGAGTATTTACCAAATACACTGATGACAGTGGTTTCCAATATATCACCAGGAAGTCCTAGCTAGAGCAATTAGACAAGAGAAAGGCATACAAGGAATCCAAGTATGGAAAGAAGTAAATCTATCACCATTCATGGACAACATGATAATATATGCAGAAAACCCTAAAAACTCCACAGAAAAACTAATTAAAACAATAAACCAGTTTAGTAAGGTAGCAGGTTGCAAAATCAACATGTAAAAATCAGTAGCTTTCCTATATGCAAACAATGCATCTGAAGATATCAAGAAAACCATCCCATTCACAATTGTACCAAAAAAAATTAAATACCTGGGAAAAAACCTGACAAAGGAGGTGAAAGACCTAGTCAAAGAAAATTACAAAACACTGATATGAGAAATAGAAGCTACAAAATGGAAAGACATTCCCTGCTTGTGACTGGCAGAATTAACATGATTGAAATGGCCATTCTACAAAGCAATTTATAAATTCAATACAATTCCAATAAAAATCTCAATGGCATTCTTCAAAGAAACAGAAGAAATATTGATGAAATTCATATGGAAACACAAAAATAGCCAAATTTGGCTTGAATAGCCAAAGCACTCTTGACTAGAAAAAGGAAAGATGGAGGCATTACATGCCTGGACTTCAAACTATAGTACAAAGCCTTAACAAATAAGGCAGCATAGTACTGGAACAAAAACAGAGACAGAGACCAATGGAACCATATTGAAAACCCAGGCATAAAGCCACACATGTATGGATAACTAATCTACAACAAAGGAGCAAGAATATGCACAGCAACAAGGACAGTCTCGTCAACAAATGGTGCTGGGAAAACTGGACTGCTACATTCAAAAGAATGAAACTAGATTACTACCTCACACCATATCAACTCAAAATGGATAAAAGATCTGAATGATAAGTCCTGAAACAATATAATACATAGAAGAAATCATAGGCAAAACACTCCATGACATCTATCTCAGTAAAGAATCCAGTCAAAAAGTGGGGAGAAAAAAAAAGTGGGCAGAAGAGCTAAAAAGATACTTCTCCAAAGAGGAAATGCAATGGCCAACAGGCACATGATAAAATACTCAACATCACTCATAATCAGGGAGTTGCATATCAAAACCACAATGAGATATCACCTCAGACCAGTAACAATGGCCCACATTAAAAAAACTAACAACAACAAATGATGGCAAGGATATGGAGAAAAAGAAACCCTTTTACATTACTGGTGGGAATGCAAACTGGTCTAACCACCATGGAAAGCCATGTGGAACACTCTCATATTACTAAAAGTGGATCTACCATATGACCCAGCAATTCTACTCCTAGGAATCTACCCAAAGGACACAAAAAAACATTAATTCAAAAGAATACCTGCACTCCTATATTCTTTGCAGCACTATTTACAATAGCTAAAATATGGAAACAACCTAAATGCCTAAAAATGGATGAATGGATCAAGAAGATGTGATAAATACACAATAGAATATACTGCTCAGCAATCAAAAGATAAACTTATGCCATCCACAGCAACATGGATGGTATTATACTCAGTGAAATAAGTCAGAAGGAAAGGGAAAAATATCAGATGGGATCATTAGAGGAGGAACATAGGGAAACCAAACAAGAGATCAGGAAAAAAAAAAGACAAAACTAGCAGTCAAACTATAATTGGAGACATTTAGTGGGGAGGGAGAGGGGAAGGCGTCAAAGTGCGAGGGAAGAGCACAAGACCTATGATGGTTCATGTTATCTTGTTGCTGGTAATTTTATGGGGACAACACCTGAGAGGAGAAATCAAACATTGTACAAAAATGAACAACGATGTAAAAATATATAAATTAAAAATCTTTCTCTCTCCCTTCCCCCCTCCCCATCAAGGGAACTTCAGATATTGGCCTAGACAATCTCTATCACATCTTTGAGCCTTAGATCAGTAAAATGTGTTCTATGAACCCTTGGGAGAGGGCCTACATCCTTTCAGAGGATACATGAAGTCACACTATTTTAATAATAACACTAAGATAGTATCTTTTTTCTGTATTACTACTAATTGATGATATAAAGGCACAGGTGATATAAAGCATATAAAGCATAGGTTATATCAATGAAAAATATCCACAAGTATCTGAAAGGCCATTAAAATATTCCTCCCCTTTCTAACTTCTTGTTTGTGTGAGGCTTCATTTCTTTATACATTTCAACCAAAGCAACATGACAGTAGATTGAATGTGAAAGCAGATATGAGAATTTATCTTCTATTAAATCCAACTGTTAGATCTGTAAAATGTAAAACAATGTTCTAATTTTTTGTTTAAAAAAAGTGATCTCTCACAGAAGAGTAATATTTGAATCTGTTACTTTTAAAAAAATGAGCCAATTCACGTTTTGAAATTGAGTTCTTAGTTTCAATTTCTAATATAGTAAATGTGAACAGATAGTATCCACATGAACAAATTCTGTTAGATACATTAAAGAGTATAAATTAGATACTTTTAGATACTTTTAAGAGTATAAATTAATTGAGACCAAACTAAAATTTGATAATAACTTAGATAACAGTCCAGTGAAATCAGTATTTGTGATACTGATTTGTGTACAGTATTTGTGATACAGTCCAGTGTGATCTGTGTAACAATCCGTATGTTACAACTGTATTAAAGGGTATGGATATTGTTCTGTATGATACTAATGCTGTACAACTGACATTATGCATTTGTCAAACCACAGCACTTTAAAGCACAAAGAGTGAACCTTAATGTATGCAAATTTTAAAATATCCTTTAAGAAGTCAGGGAATCCCAGGAAAGAATGTAAGCTATGACAAAAGAATCTAATAGTATTACAAATGTACATACAATCTCACTGAAGGGCTGGGTAGAAAAATTATTAGGTGCTAACCTAAATAGCTTTGGAAATAAGTGGCATCTTTAAGACTAAAGGAAAAAGAATTTTGCATAAGCACTGTAGTTTCCCACCTTATACTGTTATACATATAATGGAATTGAGCAATTAAATAAATGGATAATAGATGTGGGAAGTCACATTTCACAGTGCTGGAGTGGGAGCTTAAACTAGGAGAGTAGGCTAGAATGACCCATGTGGTGATCAATTAAGAGTTGGAAACATCAGTATAAACTCACTTTTTGCTTAATATAGATGGTTATATAAAAAAATACTTACAGGTATGTGTATTTATAGTTTAGTATACTCATATATTTCCTAGCTACATTAGCTGAGAAGGCCTATAAGCAACACCTATTTCCTGATTCTTGGTTTCTAATCCATTCTCCAAAAAAGGAATCAGGACCCATCAAGAAATAGCTGATTCAAGGACTGGTGCAGGACACATGTCAGATGAACCTGGAGCATCTTCTAGTACAGGAAGACAAGAAAGTTCTATAAAAATAAGCTGAAAATCAGCCACACTGATGGGGGTATGTCATGAGCCAACTCAAAGTGCTACCAATGGCCAATCCTGGAACAATATGAGTACCAAAATAAAAACCGTACTGAATTATAACCCAAAGTATAAAATCAGTATCCATGAGTCCATAATTATATAAATGATGAAATAAATAAGTGGGGGGAAAGGCGACAAATCTTCCTTGCAGAAGAATTTCAAATATTAATGTAGATACTATATTCTCAAAGAGGAAGGATCCATAATTCCTCACTCCTTATGTGTAGGCTACACAGTGATTTCCTGTCATGGAGTACAGTAGAGAAAGGTAGGGGCGGGAAGTAATTTACAGCAGAGAAACTAGTGAACACTGTCAGCCCCAATGATCAAATTCAATATCAACAAATGAGAAATGATGTTAATAACACATGAACCCTTGATGTGATGTAATAAAAAAATGACATTTTACCTCTATGGTATTCCTCTCAAAAACCTGTAACTCCAGTGTAATTATGAGGGACAAAAAAAATCAGTCAATAATTCCAACAGAGGGGCATCCTACAGAAAACTATAAAGACCTACAGTATCAAATAAGGGCAGTCTGAGAAACTGCCACATCCAAGAGGACCCTAAGGAGACATGACAAATAAATGTAAAGTGGTATCCTGGATAGGATGCTGAAACAGAAAAAGACATGATACAAAAACTAAGTAAATATAAACAAACTATGGATTCCAGTTAAAAATAATGATTTACTAATTGTAATAAACGTACCAGTCAAACATAAAATATTAATCATAGGCAAAACTGAGTGTAGAGACTATAGGAAGTCTCTGTACCATTCTGTCAGTTTTTCTGTAAAAGTTTTCTAAAAAATATATTTTTGAAAAGTACATCTAAATATCTCCTTAGAATTACAGATAAAAAATTATAAAGACAATCAAAATTGTTGACTACATGAGAATAAATACAATTCCCTCTAATTCAGAAGTCACCTGCAGTGAAAAACCTTGAAAATGCCACAATTCAGCTTCACTAAGTAGTGCATAAACATATAAAGTTTAATGATGGTTTTTAAACCTACCATTTTTTTCTCCCATCTTTTGGCGTTGCTTAAAAACATCAAACTCTTCAGAATTAATTTTATCAAAGGGCTGAATCACTTTGATTGGAGAATATACCTGGAATCAATTGTAGTCTCTAAGAAATTTGTAGTCCTCAGAGAAAATACATCATTTATACCATTCTAAACCCAATATTCTTTGATACTTGAATTTTTAAATACATGTTGTGGTTGAAGAAACTTTTAGAACTGACCAATAGTCCAAACTAATGATAAGTCCATCCATCTTCATCAGGTGAATATAGTTGTACCAGATCACTGACAACATCTTGAAAAATAAAAACTAACTCCATCTTTTGGTTGATGACCGCATGAAATATTCTATAGGAAAACAATAAAGAATGGTACATATTTGCAAAGAATAAATTGCAAAAATGTTACATTATAATGATAGCTCTATCTTTTAAAATAGCACTATTATGAACAATACATATTAATTGGAAAATGTGTAAAATATCAAAATTGGTAAAATTATAGAGAAATAAAGAACCAACCATATTGATATATTTGTAAATTAACTATCTCCATTTTATAAAAACCTTATAAACTTTTAAATGAGGATGAAAATGCTAACTATTTCAAAGGGTTGTTGTGAAGACAAGGCTGAGTTACTTAGAATAGTGCCTGGTGCATACAAAGAACTCAACGTGGGAAAATATTATTCCTGCATTATAACAAAACAAAAATTGGATTTTAGTAAATATCACTTTTTATAATTTTTCACTTACAACATATACTGAATTTCTCAAAATTTCCTATAGTATGAATTTTAAGCCACAATATAGTGTATTTTGGTCAATAGCCTTTAAAGTACACTAAAGAATTTTAATAATTAAATTTTAATGAATTATAAATTAGTACTGTAAAGAAACTTTCATATTGGACATTTAGTTTCTATTTTCCAGTATTATAAGTAATGCTAGGGCACACTTTATAAAATACTTGATTATTTCCTTAAGATAAACACCTAGAGGTGGAACTAATAGGTCAAAATGAAATCAACAATCTGGTCTCCAATATTAGTCAACATACGTTAATTCTCCAATTCCCACACCAAACTTGAAGGCTTTTTTAAAATTAAAAATACATAGTTATGCTGAATCCATAAAGGGAATTCTCCATGGATAAAGTCTGTGAGACCTCGCTGGGGAAAGGGAACAGATGGGTAACTACAGCGATAATGTCAACCATCATCACAACATGGCCAGAGAGAGCAAACTGAATCAGAAGATTTGAGTGTACAGCTGAAAATGATCAAACATGTCAGGAAAACTATAACATAAGATTTAACAAGACCACCAAACTGACAGACTTATATTTAAGAAAAGAATTAACATCATACTGAGAATAATTCTTAAACAAATGTTATTATATATATTTAATATCCTAAGAGAGCTGAAGAAAAGCTCATCTATGAAATAACAATTCTGAAGAATAACCAATTCAATATCTTAGCTATAAGAATAGTGGTTGAGTAAACTCAATCAATATATGACTGAATAATATAGACTTGGCTGAAGAGCCAGTTAATAAGCTAAATGAGTGCACTGATTCGCTCAGAATGCAGAGTAGTGAAATAAAATAGAACAGAGGAATAAAATAGAACAAAGAGGAGGCAATAATGATAAAGGATTTCTCAGAACTGGAAAACACTTAAGTTCACTGAGTAACAAGCAAGACAAAATTCTTAATATACGCCACTAGACAAACTGTCAATAAGCTTCAGAACATCAAGAATAAAGGAAAAAATCTAAGATGCTTCCCCCAAAATATAGATTATCTCAAAGGAATGCATATCAGACTGATATTCAGACTTACTCATTTGAAATGTCAGATGCAAAATGTTAAGAGAAAATAAGTCTGAACCAGAATACTATTTCAGCCAAACTATCTTTCAACAGTGAGGGAATAAGAAAAAGAAGATGCTTTACAAACATTCAAGAAGCTACTCAGCGACCCTCTGAAGAAACAGATGTATTTCATGAATAAAAACTAACCTATAAGTACTGAGATACAAGAAGCAATAACGAGCAAATGAGTAAAACACATTAATACTAGATACAGATTAAAAACAGGTTTTAATAACAAATGAAATGCAAATGCCAGAAGACAGAACCATGGAAAATATTTTTTTTAGAGGGGGATAAAGGGACTGTTGCAAGGTCAGAGAACGTATGCTAAGTTCTTCTTTGTCGGGAGAATACTGACGCTAATTAAATTTAAACTTTGTTAGGGAAAATTTTAAGAACGGTGTTGAAAATGTAAAGACAATCTATTAAAAAATACGTAAGACAAAGAAAGCTTGGGGTTAACCTCAATTAAAAAGAAAAGTGGAAAAAAAAAGATACAAAGTCACAAAAAAATCTTACTATTAAAGACAGACCTCTCAGGTTAGATTGCAAGAAAAATCTAGCTATTTTAAAATATTTCAAAAAGCCTAGCTATTTAAATTAAGAGATTCATTTAAAAGACAAAATGCCATTAAAGCTGAAGTGAAAGGATGTGAAAAGACCTAACAGCCAACACAAGAAACATTTAGATCAGACAAAAACAGAATTCACCACAATTACCTAATTGAAATTGACTTAACACCAAACAGGCTCAAGAAGTTAACAGTCTCAACAAAGGGATAAACTTAAAAAAGAAATTAAAACAGTCAAAGATCTTACCAGAGCTGCATGTCACACATCCCCACCTCTAATTTCATTATGACAGATCCATATGGTTTTAAAGATGAATTCTACCAACTTTCAAGGAATGAATAATTTCTATAATACACAAACTTTTTCAGAGCAGGAAAAAAAAAGGGAAGGCTATTTAACTTTTTCTGAGATTAGAATAACCTTGACACCTAAGAAATTCAAGGCCAATGCAATGTTTTTTTGGGTCTAAAAGCCAAAAAAGTAAAAACATGCTGCTATAAAGTAAAAGTATATTATACACCAAATAAGGTTTATTCCAGGAATACCAAAAAACACTTAACTTTGGAGAGTTTATCAATGTAGATTCTACCTTAACAGATATATGGAGGAAACTATTAGGTCAGATCCAGAAAAACAAAAAAATGTAGGGAAAGTCAACAACTGCTAGGGAGGGTGAAGAGAGGGAACTACAGCGAACAAGGAATAAAAAAGAACTTAAATCTGATAAATACTATCTACTAAAATCTAGCAGCACACATCACACTTAATGATAACACAACAGAAGCATTTTCATTGAAGTCAGGCACAGGATAATGACACTCGCCACCACTGCTCTTATTCAGTATTGCACTCAACTCTTAGAGAAATGCAGTGAAATAAAGAGAACAAAAGATTGTAAAGGAGGAAAAAATACCATAATATAAATGAACAAAAATAAAACAAATTTAAAAGTGAAGCAAGAGTTAGAAGGTATGGTTGGTAACATATTTTAACAAAAGTAACAAAAAGACACTGACATTTTTTCTGTATCAAGAACACAGAACTACTCAAATGATTAAGAAAAAGGTAAGTCAGTAGAAAAATGGATAATTTTTAAAAGAAATTACATTTACTTACTAAATCTCAGTGTTAGTCTACACTGTAGGGAAATTGAACATTCATAAACTTGTGGGATGTGTATATTTGTACAAATATTTTAGAAGCAAATTTGGCAAGACCTATTACACTTATTAAACTCATAATTTAAAAACCATGCAATTCCACTTTTAGGTATATATCTTGAGAAATAGCACATGAGCACAGGATAACACATAAAACGATTCGCTTGCAGCACTGCTTATAAGGTGAAAAACTGGAAACAACCCAATGTCCATTAAAAGGAGAATGGCAAATAAAATGTGCTGTATAGCACACGTCAAATAGAATTTAATAAGAGAACCAAGGAAAGGGACAAAGATAAGTATTTTACATTAACAGAACAATCATACACTGGAACATTAAGCAGCAGGTCAAACAAATGAGGATTAAGTCACATGTAAACACTGTAAAAACTATCAAGCCACAAAATTACAGAATATATTGTTTCCATTAAAAAAAAATTACAAATACCTGGCTGCATCTATACAGAATATGTAAGTATAAAAAAGGACATGAAGCCTCTTGCACCGAAGTCTTCAGTGTGGGAGAGAAGCAAGTGAAGGGGGAATTACAGATTGTGCTCTGTCTGTAAAGCAAAAAAAGCAGTTAAGTATATTAAAATTAAGTATATTGTTTTCAAAATGGGATTGTCCATTTTAAAGCCTTCTGGAGCATACTGCCAAACTGCTTTGCATAAAAGGTCTGTCAATTTATACTTCCACCTACAGCTTATAAGTACACTCAGTAATACCTTACTTAAAATAAAACATTTTTTTAAATGAAGTGCTCTTTTTTTACATCCTTGTTACTTTTTTGACACCTTCTTTTTAAATAAGTCCCTCACTAGTCTTGTTTACATCTGAAAACGTAAAAGTAACTGACCTTACAGAAGTTAAAGCCTGTTTACTGAAGAATATTTGCAAAATATAGTAAAGCACAAAGACAAAAACTTCAGTCATTCATAGTATCATCATCTCGAGACAAACAGGAGTAATATTTTGATGTGTAATTGTGATTTATAAATTTTGTTCTCATTTTTCCTCTTCTTTTTCATTTTGGCAGAGTAGCTGGTTTTTGTTTCAATACGTTTTCCTTTTTAAAAATAGGCTCTTATGAAACTGCTTATCTACTGTTTCTTATGTTTTAATTAGAACAGTAATGAACATTTATTTACTATAAACCATGTGTCAGGCACGCTTTTAAATACGGTTTATTAAACTGCATAGCAGCAATCAGGTGGAATAAATTAGCGTGCCTATTTTTCTAAAGCTAAAGCAAGTTACACCGTTAAGTGGCAGCAGGAACAGAAAAGGGAAGGAACCAGGAAGCCTGGCTTCAGAGCCCACAATTTGGTTTTGGTTTTTGTTCCACTCTGCACCCTCAGGTATCTTTTTTTCCCAGCCTCACTCATTAATACATACAATATTCATCGCAGGTTTCCACATACCTAAGAGAACAGTTAATTACATAGTGTTCTTTATCTTAATTACTAATTGGGCTGTGGCTAAAGAGAATCAGCTCAGAGGATGTGCTCTCAATTCCGTCATCTTGGAAACATGGTTCTACTTATGTAGATAGGGCTTGTGCACTCTTACCTGTGCAATGGGTCAGTGGCTAAACCTTCTAGTTCTGCTTCGGGATTTTATACTGCAGTCCATTTCCTGCATCCCCTCTTAAATAGCCTCGGGCTCCCAGCTGCTTAGGAAGCACCGCACATTACAGTGTGCACCGGGAGACAGAGACTGAAAATGAGGTTGAGAACTCAGTGCGCTCGCGGCCCCGTCTCCAGGCGGACTGCACGTGAGTGAGAGGGAGGGCGTAAGAGCTGGGTTCCACCGGGTCAAGAGCTCCACCGTGTTCCTGGGTCCTCTCTGGAGGAGCTGTCGGCGGGCCACCCACTGCCGTGCCTCAGCTCTACTGCGTTTTCCACGCCGCCGGCCAAACCTGAAGGCGGCGTGCCTCCTGCTTCGCTGGCAAGGCGGGGTTCTCTCCCAGGGCCGGGTTCCTCTCCGACACCACGCCACCGAGACCTCCGGTCCGCGGTGTCTCCTGAACGGGAAGTAGCACTTCACCATTTACTAGATCTCACCTCAGCAACAACTGCCCCGCCTTGCCTCGGCCGGCGAGAGAGCACCGCCCATTAGGTAACGTTGAGGCCTACCCAGAGCCAACCCTAAACAGGAGAAGGACACCACAGGCCCCCACAACCTGGCCGAGAGCCCATTGGCCGCACACTCCACAGGGTCCACGCCTCAGAGGCTCCGCGAGCGTATCGCCCGCAACGCGGCAGCACCCGAGCGCGCCGTCCTCTGATTGGTTGCCAGCGCTCCCGTGTAGTCTCGCGCTCTCTGGCTGGGCCAATGGAGATGTCTGCAGTCGAGAGGTCGGCGTCGCTGGAGTAGTGGCGCAGCTGTTTCCTCCGGTAGGTGTCTCGCTGCCATGTTGTGTGTGGCTTCGTGGCGGTTGAAAGCTTACTTAGTGGTTGGTTGTAGGTGTGGAGGGGTCCTGAGGAAGCCTTGGAGAAGAGGAGGGGCCTGAGGGAACAGACCCGGCGTTTTCTCACTTCCCACTTCCCTGGGAAGGGAAAGATTTCCCGGCCCTCGTCTCAGCCCCGGCTGGGAGCTTGGGAATGGTTGGCGGGGATCCCAGGCTTTGCTTTGTTCTTCATTGTGGGGCTTGATGGAGACTCTGATGTCTTAATCCTGATTCCTTGGGCTCCGGGGAGTTAGTCCAATAATGTTTGTCTCAGAAAGATTCTGATCTGGTGGAGGTTGGCTAATGGACTGCCTGACTGAGAAAGGAACGAGGCTGGAAATGGAAGGGGCAAGAAGGAGAGTCCCCACCACTGTCCTCAGGTTCGAAAGAGACGTCATTTTCTGTCCTTTGCGGGGAGCGGCGATTTAGTGGCTGCTGAATTGTTGGCTCCTCTCGGTAATTGCTGACTACGGTCAGCTTTTGGTGGTAGCGGGCGTCAGGCTCTGCGTTTGAGCAGTTTCAAATAATGCGCACCCAGCATTCCTGCGTGGTCTTTGCAGAAACGGTGGAAGTGGACGGAAATTTTTTATTTCCCTGGGTACGACCTGTTGAGCATTTAGAAATTTTGATACTTGGTTGCGTCGTCCTGGAAAAAGAGGAGGCTTTCTTAAAGGAAAGCATCGTAACTTCTGTGCTTTTCCGGGGGTGGGGGAAAGGAGACCAGAATTACCTCCTTTTCCTCCTCATTTTAAAGTATCGAAGTGGAAATTATGCGATGTCTTTCACTTACGGGGTAACCTAGCCGATAAAAGGTTAAAGTTTTGTGATTAACGAGCGGTTTTTGACACGCATGAAAGAAAGTAAAGATACTTACTCTTTATTGTTTGAGTTTAGTTTTCAGTTATTCAAGGTTAACTGATGACCCAACTAAGTTAACAGTACCTTATAGATATTTTGTGGCAGGACTACCGAGGAAAACAACAGTAAAATAATTGAATAATTAAGAATTAAATTAAAATTTTACTTTTTCATCCACGAGTCTTATAAAATCTAATTTGTAAGAGTTCAACTATCAATAAATTAATAATGAGTTGATGGCTGCGGTACTTGTCAAGGACATGTAGGCGATATCATAAAGTAGATCAGTGACCTAGAAACAACAGTGGAACATAGTTGCCCAATAAATGTTGGCTAAAACTTTTGTAGAGCCTTCACATATAATAGTGCCTGCCATATATTCAACAGTATAGTTATTCAGTGGTTAAAAGAATGCAGTAATGGGGAGGTAAGGACGTGCTTTTTTAAAAACCTAACTGAAAATCAGTTTAAGAAGCTGCTTTCTGGAAAATTTGATTTACAGTTTGGGGTAAATATATTTCTAGCTTCCAGATTATTTGTACAAATAATATTAAGGATCATTTTCATTGTTCTTTTTTTGGGAGACTGTTTATGAGATGTTACTGTAGAGAAATTTAGATAATTAAGATGAGCCGTCAAGTAGTACTCTGTTTGGCACTGTTTTCTGAAAACATGCAATTTACCAAACTTAACATCAGTACCTTAGATCTTTTCTGCTAAAGAAAATTTAGTTTCTTTTTAGCACAACTTAGTGAAAAGATACTGCAACTCTGAATTTACTATATTGCATGAGTGTGTTCTATAAATTCTGAGTAGGTAATTTTTAAAGTTAGGTATCTTTGAATTCTGTATATTTTATAATAGATAAACTTAAGATCTTTAGAAAGTTTCATGTCATTTTTGTGTGAAAAGTGTTAAATAAGTAGGGATTATTTGTCTTAGACATATCATGCAAATTAAGATTTTGCTCATGAAGTGATGCAAATTATTATAAAAGAAAAAGTAACAACTTTAAAAATGTGTTATTTTTTGACAGTATAAATTTAGATCTAATTCATTAAAAGTTCAAACATTGTTATCAGAACTTGTTTGGTTCTTGCTTTTGGTATTTTCAAAATATAGGTAAGTTAGGCACTTTGTTATAAAGAAGCACATTAAAATTATCATAGGTTCCTCACCACCCTCCAGCCTCCCCTCAGTGACAAAAACCAAATTGTATCTGTTTTTTTGTGAGTATTAGAAATACCTTATTTTTTTGCTTTGTAATAATTTTCATCATATAAATGTTAATTTGGGTGAACATTTTGAGATTAATTTGCAGAAATATTTCTGTATTCCTTGTAAATGCAGTGTATTTCACCATCACTCTGTAGCCTGTATGTCCCATTTATGGGACTAACATAAACCTACTAAGTTTAAAAAAAAATATTCACAGCTGTATGAGATCTAACTGATTACTGTATTTTATGATATTCAGTTAATCACTGAAATTGATCGACTGCCTGAATAATGAGGATTTCTATCAACCACTGAAAATGCTCATGAAACATGTGAAACATAAAATATTATATAACTAAAATATTATATATTTATATATTATATAAAATATTATGTAACTGAAATATTATATATTTGACTTTTTTTAGATGGAAGAATTGAAATACATTTACTGATTTATAACTTCATTTGTTCCTGTTGTTTAAGCTATTGTTTTGTGCAAGTGAGCCCTAATTCCATCAAATCTGGTCTGTTGAACATTTAATGTACTTCCAGTCTTTTGGGCAGTGAGACCAGTTTGTATGTAACTCTCCCTCTTTGTTCAACTATATAGGCATCTTCTGAATGGCTCAGATTTAAAATTTCTAATTCTTATCTCTCTCTCTGTCCAGCTGTCTAATCTAGCTTCAACCTCCAAAATGTCTGTCCTCTTCATTTTTCTACTTTCAGTGCCACTGTCCTAATGTAGGCCCTCCTTTTCTTAAAAACATTTTATATACCATTGTATTGACAAAACTTGCATTCCTCCACTTGGAATTTCCATTAACTAAGATAATAAATTTGGTTGCTATATAGAAAAACTGAAAAATTGTGGCCTTTTATTTTTTTGAACTAAAAGTTTATTTCTATCCTATATAGAAAAGTATGAGGTGATCAGGTATCATTGCTCACAAAGTTGTCAGGTGCCTACGCTCCTTCTATTACACTTGTTGCTCTGCCCTCTTCATCATGGTAGTTCCATTTAGTGGACCAAAATAACAGACTTTTAAAAAATAGATTTTGGACTGTACCTTCTTAGTGGGGTATATTCACTAATCATATAGCATCACTGTTTTAAAAGTATATGTATGTTGCTGGCAAAAATAATAAAATTTTGATGATTGTTGAACAAAACCATAGGTGTTTGTCAAGACTATGAATTAAGAGATTTTAGTATGGAAGGTCCTTTGACAGAATGAATGAAGGGGAAATAAAGTATGAAATTACACAAAAGGACAGCTACTTTTAGTCATGGTATAGATCAGCCACTGTGTTAAGCATTATGTAAATGTATATATGCTATGTCTTTTGGCCCTTAAAGCTACCCTTGATAGTCTTGATATTTTCCCAAGAGGTTCAGGGAAGTTAAGTAGGTTGCTTCAGATTAGACAATTACTAAATGGGAGATTGACATTTAAACCCAAATCTATGTATTTCTAAAGACTCTGCTTTTTCTATTATGTTATTACAGGATATACATCAAGTATTAGAAGAACACCACCAGGAACTAAATGTTCTATTTCAACATGTACTTGCTGCTCAGAAAATAAATAAAGATGCTGATTCGTAGTCAGTGGTTTATACATTCTTCATGCAAGAGTAATGTACTAAAGGAAAGAAGTGTAAGTTTTCTCTTATTTCTGATGGGGAAATGGAAACACACATATATCTTTATATAGATGTTGGAGATAAAAATTTTACAAACATTGCCATTAATTACTGAAATTAGTAAGAGATTCAAACTAAATTTATGACAGAGCAGAAAAGGAAAGAAATCTGGTGGGAATGAGTTTCCATGATGCTATTCAAAACAAAACAAAACAAAACAAAATTAAAACTTCCCTTTGTGACACTTCAGAGCCCCTCTAAGTTTTGCCCAGCTGTTTTATAAACAGTGACCTTTAAGATCCAATTTTAAATAAGTTTTTCCTCATGTGTACTGATAGAGCACCAAGTTATCCTTTCATATTTCTGGTTTCACCTGATAATAAGATATTTTCACTCAGTTCAATACTGTCTTTTAAAAGCCTCCTGGTTGAAACAAGTGGGTTAAGGAAGGGGATTTTCCTGTTTCTGTCTGATTTATCTATATATGATTATGATGAAAATTTAACTTATAATTCTACAGACCTGATAATAACATGTTGGATTTGCTATAAAGATTTTAAAAGTTAATCTTGAAGGGTGTTTTTTTTCCTTTTAATCAGAAACTGTGTTAATCTGTGACTTTGGAGAAAGCTGAGACAAATTTACAGATGATACACAACTAAGGTAAGCTAATATAATGACTCAATTAAGATTATAAATGCTTTTGACAGACTCATAGGTTGCAGTCGGACTGAATTAAAATTCATCAGAAATGAATATGATGTCCAGATTTGAATTTTACAAAACAACTACAGAAGTATTCAATAGGTTTCCATTTTTGGCAATATGATAGATGAGCGCTTTAATACTTCCCTCCACTGAGTATATAAAATATTAGAGTAAATTAAAAAAAAAACCATCAAAATGAATAGATAAACTTGTGAAAAATCTAAATATTGATATGGAGTATGTATTTCTCAATTTAAGGAAGAATTCCCCAAATTTCCTTTGGTTGTGTAAACTGGCTACATTCTTGACATTGTGTATGTTTCATGACATGAGTATCAACAAATATTATTTAAAGCATTTTTATTTTTTAACTTTATGTGTATTTGACTTAATAATTTAGGACACTGAGAAGCAAAAATGTACCTGGGTCTTTGGCAAGAGGGTTATTTCATGGGAGAGGCTCTCAAGACTGGGTATAAGTTGTTTTTGACACTTATAACTAAGCTTTTTTCTTTAAGGGTCTGTTCCAGGAAGACTTACTCCCCTAATCTCTTTTCCATGGAAAAGGCAACAGTGTCTTTCTTTTCTCCAGTAAATGCCCTTCACCAGTCTTCTTTGTCCTTGCTAAACTGTTTAAGATGGCATCTAAAACGTCATGAGTGAGATAGTCACCTTGATTCTTTCTCATGTATGTACAGGAGGTATTTGTGTTATTTTTAAACCTCTGTGTGACTTTTTCTTTTTTTATTTTTAAAGATATATTTATTTATGCATACAAGCTGGGGTACAGGCCAGAGGTGTGGGGCAGCGAGGGAGTTCATTAGAGACAAGAGTGGGGAGCAGAACAGGCAGATTGACGGAAATACACTGCTGAGGGGAGCAGCAGGCAAGGCAGGAGAGGTCTGCTACATCATGTGGGAATCTCCCAGGCTGGGCATCGAACTCGAGTCGCCGCTGCTGACAGCTCCACAGGGCAGTGCTTAACCACTGCGCCACCAGGGAGGCCCTGTGTGACTTTTTCTCATTTAAGTATGTCTGAAGCTTATTTGATTATTTGCCAGCTTAGAAAAGCCCAGAGGGGTACAGGATGATTTCCTTTGTGCCCTGGCAATTTTTTTTTTTAAGATTTATTTATTTATACATACAAGCTGGGGTACAGGCCAGAGGTGTGGGGCGGCGAGAGCATTCACCAGAGACAGAGTGGGGGGCAGAACAGGCAGATCAGAAATACACTGCTGAGGGGAGCAGCGGGCAAGGCAGGAGAGGTCTGCCACACCATGTGGGATTCTCCCTGGGGCGTCGAACTTGCATCGCCGCTGCTGACAGCTCCACAGCGCAGCGCTCAACTGCTGCACCACCAGGGAGGCCCTGTGCCCTGACAATTTGACACACTATCCCAGGAGACCTATCAGGATTTGGTTTCCCCAAGATTGCTGCAAGAGGAGGATCTAGAATTTCTGAATGCTGACAAGCAAGAAATATTTTTACCATTTCAGAGTCCTGATCTCTCTCCTCTGTAGGAATCTAATGGAAACCAGGTGGTGAGAAATCTTTGATCCTCCTTCTTAATTTAAGATGGATAAAGAAAAGATTTTGGGGTAAAATAGTTCACTGGTATTATGACATTTGACTTTAAAGGATTTTGTCCTGTAATATTGTTTGCACCAAGAAGTTAATTTTCTATGTCTCCTAATTGTCTTTTGAGACTTTGCAAACATTGTTGCTTGGTGTTGGTTGAGTAATGTAGGATTTTATCCCAAATCTTTTTGGAAAGTGAGATTTGGATTTTGGAAAGCTAGCTTTTTTTGGCAACTCTTTTGGCTTTAAAAATTTTGTTTATAATGTTTAATCCATTTTTTTTTGTTGTTGTTGTTGTTGTTGTTGTTCCAGTATCTTAAACTTTTCTGAAAAGTGTGGTTTGGGTGCGTTTCATTTGTATTTTATTTTTACGTGCTGTTTTATGGCATATTTTCCAACTCATGACCTGAGTAAAGGTCTCTTCCACCTAGAGGTTCTGTTCTGGTTTAATCTATGGGTGGGAAATTCAGGTTCCAGGACTTGCCTCCAGGACGACCCCCTACTACATCCTGATATTCATGTCCTGTGTATTCAGTCTTCCTGTTGTACCACGATTTGTCTGTGTAGCCAATAGAAGAGAGATGGATGTTATTTTTAACACTAGTTATAGAAGACGTTAGAGTTTTCTATATTCTCTTCCTGCTTGCTGCTTTGGGAGAAGTTACCCTTATTGTGAGCATCCCTATGAAGAGACCCATGTAGCAAGTAACTGAAACTTCTAGCCAGTAACCATATGACTACTTGGAAGTGATTCTTCCAGATCCAATCAAAACTTCATACATGATTGCAGTTCTGGCTGAGGCTAACAGTTGATGCAGAACCTTCTTAGTAATCTCCTGGGTTCTTGACTTTCAGAAACTGTGTAAGGTAAATGATGTTTTCAGCTCATAAGGTTTAGATAATTGTTACGCCATGCAGATGCTGGTACCACAAGTTGTATGACAAGTTGTATGATGTCATAACAAATATTTTTTAAAATAGGCATGGCTTTGAAACTTGCCAGTGGATGAAAGGTGGATGAAGTTTCTTGATTTTTTTTAAAGATTTATTTATTTATGCATACAAGAGCTGGGGTGCAGGCCAGAGGAGTGGGGGGTGAGAGGATTCACCAGAGACAGAGTGGGGAGCAGAACAGGCAGATTCACTGAAATACACTGCTGAGGGGAGCAGCAGGCGAGGCAGAAGAGTTCTGCTTCGCCATGTGGGAAGCTCCCTGGCCAGGAATCAAAACTCCGTGCTGCAGTGGCTGCGGATAGCTTTATAGGCTGAGACTTAACCCTTTGTGCCACCAGGGCAGCCTGAAAGGTGGATGAAGTTTGAGGATAGTTTTAGTGAAAGACTAAAGTGTTAAAAGAATGTTACAACAACCTTAAGAAAGGGGGGAGGGAATCTTTGTAATCTGGTAGTGAGGCTGAGACACAGGTTGGCCACTTGCTATTTGGAAGCGAAACATAAGAGACAAGAAGTATAGTTAGGAAAGCTAGGTTTATTCAAGAAACCTGTATTCTGAGGAGTTGGCCAGATACATGTCCCAAGGAAACCATCTCAAATCTTAGGGCTTGAGGTGAGGTTTTTTAAGAGGGTCTTGATTCAGAAGTGGATTTCTGCCATTCAATATGATAGTTCAGGTTCCTGTTGTTATCTTTAGTTGTTTTTCCACATTTTTGCAAGCTCTTGTGGTTATCCAGATGCTGATAAAACAGGTGTTCTATGTCTCTGATTTATCTGTTAACAGAAATTCAGAAGGAATGTGATTACTGTCCCTAACTTTACTTGAGTATTTAGGGAAATTAATATGTTCGTGCGATAAAGCTACAGCAATGGCTAACTGTGGTAGGGTCCTTTTTCTTAGCTTATATTTTATTCATATACCTACGCTTGAGTAGCAAAAATTTTAGCAATCTCTAGTAATAGAGAAACTAGACTGTGTACATCATGATCTAAGTGGCCTAGCTAGGGGAATTTTCGAACAAAGAATTGAAAGTGCCACCTGGTTTATTTTTGCTGCTTTTAGTACAAAATGAGAGAAGCAAGTATGCTGAAGAAAAGTCTGATAAACCGAAGTAACTGAGACATGAAGTTTTGATCATTGTTATCTCTCTAGACAGCCAATGATGCTAGAATTTAGAAGTCCCTTCTCAAGGAAGATCTAACCCAAGCCATTGTCAGGAAAACTTGGTTTAAGGATAAAGCTGAGGGTGTGGTTATAAAATTCTTTTTTTAATAGTCAAGGAAGATCTAAGGACCTGCCTTGGAGTACTTTTCAGTCAAATGAAAGGGCAGCTAAGACTTTGATTCAGTTAAACTTCTGTTTAATGGAAAGAACCCCAGTAAGATTCCTAGGAGACACACAAGCTTTAAGAGCATTATGTTTTAAGGTCTCTTGAATTAAAGAAGACAGCACAATAAAAAGAAGGGTTAGGAACCCCAAATTTCCACAGCAGGAAGCAGGTTGAAAAGACTACTCAGCTACTGAAACGTGCTACCTTGCAGGAAAAGAAAAATGAATGACTCAGAGCACTGAACCTAGAGGATAGTGAGTCCAGAGTAATTGAGTTATTTCCTGATGGAAATAGGGCTGAGTCTTTTTTTTAGGTATTTTTGCATATTTAAACTAGGTTGTATTTTTTTTAAAGATTTATTTATTAATACATACAAGCTGGGGTACAGGCCAGAGGCGAGGGGCGGTGAGAGGGTCCACCAGAGACAGAGTGGGGAGCAGAACAGGCAGATCAGAAATACACTGCTGAGGGGAGCAGGGGGCGAGGCAGGAGAGGTCTGCCGCACCATGTGGGACTCTCCCCTGCTGGGCGTCGAACTCTTCATCGCACACGCTGACAGCTCCACAGCGCAGCGCTCAACCATTGCGCCACCAGGGAGGCCCAGGGCTGAGTCTTAATGAAGAAAGTTCCAGGATTTGCTGATTGGATTTCAATGGCCCTTGTGGACTTCTTATTCTCCACCTTTTGACTAGGTATGCGTATAATGGTTACCTATACTTGATCAAAAAATGGGCACCTTAAATAACTTGTCCTTTTTTCCCTTGGGATCAGCAGACCTTTTCTATAAAAGGCTAGATAGTAGATAGTAGATATTTTGGGCTTTGTGGGCCATTTGGTCTCCATTGCAACTGCGTGGCCTTTGCTTTCGTGAAAACATCTGTAAGCAATATGTAAATGATGTGTGTGGCCAGATTTGGCTTAAATGCTGGTTTGCCAACTCCTACGTTAGCTCACAGGTCTATAGAATAAGAAAAATTGTATCAGGAGAAGTTACTGAAGGAATTATACCTAAGGGACCTTATCACCACCTGTATGTTTTTTAAATGATCAGCTGTTATGTGATGAGGTTATTGGAGTCTGGGAGGAGTGATATATTTTGCATATGAGGGAGATGTGAGTCATCGAAAGTCAGGAGGGTAAATTGTGATAGCCTTCAGAATGTTCACAATGATCCCTGTCTATTGGTATTCATACCCTTGTGTAGTCCCCTTCCACATGGGCCACATTGGGTCTGTGTGATAAATAGAATGTGTGTGATGGTGTATCACTTCCAAGATTATGAGACACCTTAGTCCCTCCCTTGCTTCTTGCTGTCCTGGATTACTTGCTCTGGGCATAGCTAGGTGCTATGTTGTAGGCAGCCCTGGAGAAAGGGGTAGAACCTAGGGCTTTAACACAATTGAGTGAGCCTTTTTAGAAGAGGATCTCTGGCTTTTGGGCAAACCAGATCAGTGTAGTTCTGGTAAGTAACTTGATTGATTGCAACCCAATAAGAGACTTTGGGCTAAAACTACCTGATCCTCAAAAACTGAGATGATGATAATAGACATGTGTTGTTTCAAACTGCTAAATTTGGAATTATTTGTTATGTAGCAACAAAGAACTAATATACCATCTTCCTACTATGAGGCTACATCCTGAGGCTCATCCTATGATGGCTCCTCCTATGAGCCATTCTGAGGATGGCTAAGGGCAAGGGTGGAAAAAGACTTAATGACATTCACTGAACTGCTGAAAAGCTTGGGAACTTCAGCCTTCCACAACTCGTTATGTGAGTTATTAATGTCTGTTACTTAAATTACTGTTAGGTGGACAATCTTTCACTTGAAGATAAAAATCATAACTGATACAAAAATATTTTTAATGTATTTCCATATTTGACATGATCCACGTTTCTGATTTTTTTTATAGCTACATCTAATTTATCATCTTATAGTCTTGGTTATTTCCTTTTTCTTGGACTTTGGAATTTTTTCTGATTTGTCTTCATTATAAATAGGCATTCTTTGAAACTTTTGTATAGATTATTTTCTTTTTCCTTTTAGGATTATTTCTATAAGAATATTTCCTAAATGATATTAGATAAAAAGGCATTGAGTACATTTATAACTACCGTAATTACTGCCAGATTACTCTCCTGAAAGATACTGTTAATTTGTGATGTCACCTATGGTAAATGTACTGTTTGTTTTTTCTCCCAGAGTTTACTAAATAGTTGTGGTAATATGGCTGTGCATTTTTTTTTGTCTTTACTCATTTACTGTATTTGTACTTATAAACAATTTCCTTCAACAGTGCACAATTGAATTCACTCATTAATTTTTATACATCTGTGTGTTTGTGTATACACACATTTTTTATATATCCACTTTGTGTATATTAATTTGCAATCATTTTTTGCAATGATTTCCTAATCTATGTAAATTCTCCATAAATATATCACTAAGTTGTTTTTCCTTTGCTAATCCATCTAATGCTGTTTTGATTGCTCGTCAAGTATAAGAAGAACCTAGAGGACATAGGATGATTTCTTTTATACCTCAACATTTCTAATATATGAAAAGTGGGGGCTGGGAGGTGGCAGGAGAACACAGTGGTGTTTTGGTGGTGGGAGAGCTATGGTGACCACACCTAAGTGGAGAAATCTTATACTGTCAATATATTAACAGGATATAAAACAATGGTATTTAATTAAAATAAATAAAAATTTTAAAAGTCTTCAAAAATAAAAACACAAATGCATGAAAAATAAAGCTTTTTTCATAAATAGAACAATTTATAGGAAGAAATATGTTAAGAAAAAGATTTATCATGTAAAATTAATCACAATAAAATAGCTATGGCTATTTGTTAATATAAGTAGAGATAAAGTTTTAGACTTCCAAAAAGACGTTTTTTGTATAAAAATTAATGGCACTTATTAAATATTAAATATATAAGATCAAATGACAAAATGTTATGCTGAGATAAAAAATATCTTGGTGTAAGTGTAAATAGATTATAAATATCTATACAATGTAGCAATAATTTTTTGACAGTTAATAATGAAGAACTTTTACAAATTCTTAACTTTAGAAATTCTTAATAAAGAATTTTTAGAAGTTAATAAAGTTCTAGTTGAGATAACGTGTTTATATAAAGCAGTACACTTAGTAAAATGTTTTTTTCCTTTGCTTAAATGAGAGAAAGTAACCTTGAACGTATATTGGATGAATTGACAAAAAATGAAATTTTGTCCCAAATTAGAAAGTAATTGAAAAAGTAAAGAAATTAGTAATATGCTAGTCACCAGGTAATGATATCAATTGTTGTTTGTTTGCTTTTTCCCTTTAGCCCCTGTCATGGGTGAGGTTTTTTTCATTTTTTTTAAAGATTTGTTTTTTATTTATACATACAAGCTGGGGTACAGGCCAGAGGTGTGGGGCGGCGAGAGGGTTCACCAGAGACAGAGCGGGTAGCAGAACAGGCAGATCAGAAATACACTGCTGAGGGGAGCAGCGGGCAAGGCAGGAGAGGTCTGCTGCACCATGTGGGATTCTCCCCGGCAGGGAGTCGAACTCGCATTGCCGCTGACAGTTCCACAGCGCAGCGTGCGCCACCAGGGAGGCCCCATTTGTTTGTTTTTTTTTAAAGATTTATTTATTTGTGCATACAAGAGCTGGGATGCAGGCCAGAGGTGTTGGGGGTGAGAGGATTCACCAGAGATGGGGGTGCAGAACAGGCAGATGTACTGAAGTACACTGCTGGGGGGGGGGCAGTGGGCAAGTCAGGAGAGGTCTGCTGTGCCATGTGGGAACCTCACTGGCTGGGATCATACTCTCACACCTCTTCAGATCTGTTTTACCACACCACACCACAGCCCATCTCCAAAGTATCCAGAGTCCTCCACCATAGACCACTGAATTCCAAACCTCTTTATTCACATGCCCACCTTCCTCCTCTAGTAGTCTCAATTCTGTGATCATAATTCCAGGGGTTTTTTTGGTTTAGTTTTTGTCTTTTCCAGGAATTCTTTTGAAATGGGAGAGGTGAGTCTTTTCTCAGCTTGCTTGACGTGCTGTCTACCATGCAGATACAAAGAAAAGCCTCTTTGGGCTTCCCTGGTGGTGCAGAGTTTAAAGTCTCAGCGCTATCAAGCTATCACCAGCCAGTGTGGCATGAGTTTGATCCCCAGCCAGGGAGCTAACCCACGTGGCACAGCAGACCTTTCCTGACTCACCCACCGCTCGCCTCAGCAATGTATTTCAGTAAATCTGCCTACTCTGCTCCTCACTCTGTCTCTAGTGAATACTGTCACCCCCACCGCACCTCTGGCCTACACCCCAGTTCTTGTATGCATAAATAAAATAATAATTTTCAAAAAACCCCTTTTAAGTCTCCCTTTTTATTTTTTGTTTTCTGTTCTGTTTTTAAAATTTCTTTTTCTTTGCTTCATTTCTATAACTACTTGGACATTTTTTAGAATTCTGTTAGTGTATTCTCTTTGTTTTTTTTCATTTAGTGGTTGAACTCAGTATTACATATACATAGCTTTCCACAGTCTGTATCAACATTTTTTTTTTTAGTTTGAGAGAAGTATTTAAATCTTATCTCGGTCTCTGTCCCTTTACCCTCCCACATTTATATTATGATACATTTAAAGCCATATCAAACAAAAAAAATTTTGTTTTCATTGTAAAATGCAGCTTTCAAAGTTCAAGAGAAGTATGTTGTGTTTTAGCCACATGTTTATTCTTACTATATTTTTCTTCCTAATGTTTCAAGCAAGAGTTTTTTATTATTTTCTTTTTGTTTAGTGAACTTCCTTTCTTCTTTTCATTAGCTGGATAAAGACAGGTTTTCTTAATTTTTCTTCACTTGAGGATGTCTTTTCCCTTCATTCCTGCATTATTTTTTTTGTGGACATAGAATTTTGGATTCTTTTCTTCCACCACTTGGAAAATATTGTGCCACATCCTAGTCTCCACATTTTATGAAGAGAGGTTTACTATTTCATTTCCTGTTATAGTTAATGTGTATTTTGTTTTTGTTTTCCTTTGAATACTTTCAAGATTTTTCCCTTGTCTTTAGTTTTCAAAAGTTAGGCTATCAAGTGTCTTGGTATGGACTTTTTTGGGTTGTTCTACTGAAAGTTAGCTAAGCTTCATGAGTCTGTGGCTTTATAACTTGTCCAGCTCCAAACTCTTTCTCCTTTCCCTCTGGGCCTCTGGTGACACAAATGTTAGATCTTTTGTTATAGTCCCACATGTCCTTAGTGTCTGTTGATCTTTTTTCCTCCTGTCTACTCTCTCTTGGTTCATTTGGCACTTCATGTTCTATTTTCAGGTCTACTGATTCATTCCTATCTACATTCTGTTGTTTAGTCATCCACTTGGCTTTTTATGTAGGCAACTAAGCTTTTTGGTTCTAAAAGTTACATTTGGTTCTTGTCTTGTCTTGACTTTTTTCTGCATTTGTTTCAAGTGTGTTTGTAATTTCCATTGAAGCATTTTTATGAGCACTGTTTTTAATATGTTTTCAGCTAATTCAAACATGTTACCTTGATATTGGCATTTATAGACTTATTCATTTTAAGCTCTTATTGGTTCTTGATATAATTGATTTTTAGACTAGTTTCCCCAAAACTTCTACTTACATTTTATTACCCAGGACTTAGTCACACTGACACTTCTGTCTGCAAAAGAGCCACAGGCTAACTTTAAAGCTGGTATACTTAGAGCAGTAGAGGTGCAATGTGTGTCTTGTTGCATATCTTGCCAAATGATTATGTTCCTTTCCTCCTTCCCATCTTTTCTCATTGTTACAGAAAAGAATAAAGAAGGAAAAACTGATTCATAATCCTGTTCCCAAAGAAAATACAATTTTGTTATATTTTTTTCTAGTCTTTTATTTGCCTAAAATTAATATGTGTATATATCCAGACACATACATGGTTGTGTTTATGTATACATTTTAAAATAACTTGAAATAGTTGTATGTATTTGTTCAATTCTTAATTTCTGTTTAACATTGATTTCCTTTAAAGTATTAATCTGATGATTCTATAATTTAAGATGCTAGCATAGCATAATTTATTCAACCATTTTTTGTTTTGATAGGCCAGGTTTTCATGCTATAAATATCATTATATAACATTGTTAAATATGTGGCCATAGTTCTGATTATTTTCTCAGGGTAGAATTAGTAGAATTTTTGTTTCTGTTAGTAGAATTAGTATGTTAAAGAACATGAATATTCTGAAAAATTGTTTCCTTGACAAATTCTTAGGGATTTTACTCTGTTAAATAGTATGTGAGATTTTGTCTCACTATATTTTTGCCAGCTGTGGTTTATGCTTTTAATTTTTTTCTTCAGTTTCTTAAGAAAAATATTTCTTTTAACAGTTATGCTTCTTTTACTAAGGTGAAATATTTCACTCACATTTTTTATTCTGTATAGAAATGAAGAAATTGTCCCTATTTTAGTAGTTGGCACAAGAATTGTTTTTATAGAAAATGCTGTATTTGTTTGGAAAAAATACATTGGCAGTTCATTTGTGATGATTCTTGATCTGGTACAGACTCTGAGCCAAAAGAATGGTTCCTTTGCCTTTTAGGAAAGAATTCACCAGAGAGAGCTAGGTGTAGTTGAACCAGGCAAGACTTTACTAGAGAGATGATGCATGAGAAAGCCAGTGCAGGAAAGGAGCTAGCCAGGCTAACCTGGCTCTTTGAAGGGCATTAACCAGAGATACTGGGTTGGGTTACATCTGGACATGAGCAGATGAGTTACATTCCAACTGTAATCCCTTCCAGGAAATTGTACGATAATCATTGGTCAGAGTCTAATGCTTTTTGTCTATTCTGGTGCCTCATGGTCAGTATGGTAGGCCAAATTGTTTGGACAGAACTGCCAATCCATGATTTAATCCACCTGTTCAAACAAGATTTGGGGCAACTCATCCTACCATCTCCAATTTCTTTTACCTAGGCTGTTTTAGATTCACAAGGGATTTGTTCAAATATCAGGTGATTGTTAATCGTTGCTTAAGTAAAGGTGTTATATCCATTGGAAGGGCCTCTCTTTTGTCCACATTCAGGATGAATTAGATATATAGATTTGAAAGCTGGCACAGAAATAATGGGGAAGAGTTTTTTTGTTTTTTTTTTAATACAAGCTGGGGTACAGGCCAGAGGCGTGGGGCAGCAAGAGGGTTCACCTGAGACAGAGCGGGGAGCAGAACAGGCAGATCAGAAATACACTGCTGAGGGGAGAAGCGGGTGAGGCAGGAGAGGTCTGCCGAACCATGTGGGACTCTCCCCGGCTGGGCATCGAACTCGCACAGCACTGCTGACAGCTTCACAGCACAGCGCGCAACCGCTGCGTCACCAGGGAGGCCCAATAATGAGGAAAAGTTTTGAAAGGTGAGGGTAAATAGGGGATCAGTTGGATCAGAGGTTCTCCTCTGAGAACAAGTGTATATACCCAAGAAACAATTTCTCCCTGCCCTCTTTCATCTCAAAACCTTTTCCCTATGTATTTTCTTGATTATGATTTTCTTTTCTCCCTTTTTCCTAGTTTTATTTCCCCTTTACTCCTATTTCCCCTTTCTTCTTTCATTCTAGTATTCAAGTTTTTGCTAAGACGTTTTCTTTTGTTGAAAATAATCTTTCCCCTTTTCTTTATCACTATCCAAATTCTAGTACTTTTTCAAAGTGCGTCTAAATTCCCATGTCCTCCATTCTTTACCCTTTTTTCTCTTCATTAGGTAGTCTCTATATTTTACCTGATGATATTTGACCCCTTGATTACCCATCTTCCTTTTACATTTTCTTTGATCTTTATATATTTTTGTAATTGTTCATAAAGATAACAAGATTTTCCCCGAGGTGCTGCAAGTTCCTTCAAGCTGTTCTGTTGTCACTGACTTCAGTAGGCTTGTAGAAAAAACAATAGTGTTCAATGTAATTTAACAGCATTGAAGAATTAGGCCATAATGTGTAGTTAACTTGAAAATCAATTGTGTGTGTAAGTGTTCAAAATAATTGATAACATTGTATTGCAATAGTGACAACTTTTGCATGTTTATCAGCTGTGAAAAGCCACAATCTTTATTTAAAATACTAAAGCGTATATCGCAATTAGATGATCATCTTACAGCTTCTTTCAAAGAAGAACTAACATCATGATTTTTAATCCTAATGTATGATAAAATGGATTTAAAATATCAGGGTAATATGGATCATAACCTATCAAGGGGAAAAAACAGCAATCTGAATATCTACAGATAGAGAAGTGTTAAATTGTGGTATGTCAGTAAAGCAGTACCATGCAGCTCTTTAAAAACAGTATGTGTGTATGATAAATTTTAACACATTCAAGAACAGCTTTAAGAAACTTGTAGCATCTGGGGGGAAATCTTGTTATCTCTTTTTTTTTTAAAGATTTATTTATTTATGCATACAAGAACTGGGGTGTAGGCCAGAGGTGCGGGGTGGTGAGAGGATTCACCAGAGACAGAGCGGGGGCAGAACAGGCAGATCAACTGAAGTACACTGCTGAGGGGAGTAGTGGGTGAGTCAGGAGAGGTCTGCTGTGCCATGTGGGAATCTCCCTGGCCAGGGATCGAACTTGTGCTGCAGTGGCTGCGGACAGCCTCATAGTGCTGAGAGTTAACCTGTTATACCACCAGGGGGGCCCAAATCTTGTTATCTCTATGAAACAATTACAACAAAATATGGATGTATACTCTGACACACACACACACACACACACACACACACACACACGAACGAAACCTATCTGGAAATGTGTGGAATTAAACCATTAACAGCAGTCAACTGGGAGAATGGAATTAGAGAGGAGGAAGACAAATTTTCAAGCAATAGAGAAGGATATAAAATAAAGGTATTTTTGTTTTCTAAGAAAGTTTATTTCGAAATCAAAATATAAAAATATTTAAAAATCAATATATAAGGAAAGTGCAGTAATTTGTACTTTGTGAAACAAGATGTCATTCCATGTTTGCACTTATTAAATATATTTATGAATGCCCAGTTATTAATAGATTGCAATCTTGTTCCAAGATCATGTTTTGTAAGTCTTCAGAATTACAGTAAAATGTGTTTAACAAAGATAATGGAATCTATAATGGCTGAACTAATTAACTGTATAGTTTTTTCCATTCAATAAATTAGCTGAGTGTGTTTTATTACAAATGTTACATTTTAAATCAGTCTTTGTTTGAAAATTAAAATTAAATGAAAATTAAATGCCTGAAAGTACTTTCTGTTATTAATAAACTTCCTAACCACATAGAAAGATACACTTTGAGACTTTTAACACCTTGACATTTTAAACCCATTTACTTATCACCCAGGGTTTTCTGTCCCTTTGCTTAGCCTACTTCTTCCTTTGTCATTCCTATATTCTTTTTAGATCCTGTTTTTCTTCTTGGTTTCAAAACATCAGCTCACAAATTATACTTTTAAAGATTTATAGTAGTAATAATATGATTTTCAAATGTAAAATGTTTGTGTAGTTCTTAATCTGTAGGATAATGAAAATTTGTTAAAACTTGGAAACTTTTTGTATACCTTATAAAAAGAGAATGCGCATCAGGGGGAATTGTTCTTTTATTAGAAGATTTTCTTAACTGAGTCAAGGAAAAACATGATTCATAAAAGTATCAACTGTGGAGAAAACAGAAAATAGATCCAGCAAAGAGTATCAGGAAAGTTTGAGAATTCTTACCTTATGACTGTGGTCATAATACTAAGTCCATGTCCTTTGGTTATGGTACTAGTTATATCTTGTATCTCTGGATTCTGATTTCTTTCTTACCTCATCCTTGTGTGTTTTTAAAATGGGAAGTTGAAGAAAAATCCTCATATATATTTCACTTAGTGTTCTATTCTATTGTTTGAACATAAGTAGAATTGTAGCTGTTGAACTTAGAATCTGGTATGAGTTAAAGGAATTAACTTTTTTTCTTATATTTATTTTTTTATAAGATCATTGTTCACTCTGCTTACACGTCTGTTAATCCCTCCTCATTCTCTTCAGATGATCTTGAGTTCTTTTCTGAGAAAACTGAAGGAAACTTTTTCTTCCTAACTTTATTCCTCTTTATCTGCGCAGTCTCTATACTCATACTTTTTACTCTTTTTCATTTTAGGAAAATGTTACCATTATTCTTGGACATTAAACTTTTCACTTAATGTTTTTGTGTTACTAGTTTCCCCCTTCTTATCTTACATCTGCCTCATATCTGTTCCACTCAACCTACTGAGTTCAAAGTGAAAATTAAAAAGTGAACAAAACCTCTTTCATTAGACTTTCAAGCTCTACTTACATTCTTTTTTTTTTTTCATGGAAGAAATGGGGTGTAGGCCAGAGATGCAGAGCGGGTGGTAAGAGGATTCACCAGAGACTGAGTGGGCAGCACAATAGGTGGATTTACTGAAATTCACTGCTAAGGGGAGCAACGGGCAAGACAGGAGATGTCTGCTGCGCCAAGTGTGGTTTAGCTCCCTGGCTGGGGATTGAACTCAGGCTGTAGTGATGATAACTCTAAGACTTAACCCCTAGACTCATTAGGGAGGCTCTCTACTTCCATTCTTTATCAAATACTTGGAAAAGGTAATATATGCTCCTGCCTCCATTACCTTACCCTCCGTTACCTATTTATTTCGCCTAAACTAAATTATTGTTTGTTGTTTATGTTTACTACTTGCTAATCTTCTGTTCCTGTCTCCACATGATCAGATCATACCCATCTTTCAAGACTGAGTTTTAGGGCCTCCCTGGTGGCGCAGTGGTTGAGCGCTGCGCTGTGGAGCTGTTGGCAGCGCACTATGCGAGTTCAACGCCCAGCTGGGGAGAATCCCACATGGTGCGGCAGACCTCTCCTGCCTCGGCCCGCTGCTCCCCTCAGCAGTGTATTTCTGATCTGCCTGTTCTGCTCCCCACTCTGTCTCTGGTGAACCCTCTCGCCATCCCACGCCTCTGGCCTGTACCCCAGCTTGTATATATAAATAAATAAATCTTAAAAAAAAAAAAAAGACTGAGTTTTAGGGTCATCTTCTCTACGGAACATTCTGATTCCTAAAGATACAGTAATTTTTTGGTACTTCTGAGTTTTTATGGTATTTCATTGGCTTTTCCTCTGTGATTCATATCTTTTTGTCCTGTAATGTATTTTGGCCTTTTTTCTCTATTAGCATATAAATTATGTATTACACGTTGTCGCTAAATAGCAGACTGTCTTCAGATTGTTGCATGCATATTTTTTATGCTTTGGGGTGATTAGAAAGTTGTAACGTAGCTTTTCCATTGTAAACTGTTCTGGGACATTACTTTTAGTTGTATGGTTTGTGCAGTGCTTAAAGGCTAGAGTAGCCTGAAATCCAGCGCACAGCGCCTTCTACCTCACCTAACCACTACCCAGGCTGGCACAGAGCTGCATTTGCCTGGAGGAGAAGGTACTTGTTCTCTGCATGAAGGTGCTGTATGCAAGTTAATCTGTGCATTTGCTTGACTGCCCCGTTCTTTTTCTGACTCTTAAAGCAACCTTGAAAGTATTGATAGTGTTAACTGAAATTGATAATGAAAATTTGTCTTACAAAGAAACTATCCAAATATTGTTTGTTAGGATGAAAGAAATGTATTCACTATAAAACAAAGCATTGTAGGGCCTTCCTGGTGGCGCAGCGGTTGAGTGCTGCGCTGTGGAGCTGTCAGCAGCACGCGCGCAATGCGAGTTCGACGCCCAGCCAGGGAGGATCCCACATGGTGCGGCAGACCTCTCCTGCCTTGCCCACTGCTCCTCTCAGCAGTGTATTTCTGATCTGCCTGTTCTGCTCCCCACTCTGTCTCTGGTGAACCCTCTCGCCGTCCCACGCCTCTGGCCTGTACCCCAGCTTGTATGTAAAAATAAATATTTAAAAAAAAAATAAAACAAAGCATTGTAGAGCATCTCCTTGATTATTTCAGATTCACAAATACTGTGGCGATCTTGTGCCCCTTCTAGAACCTTTGAGATAACATAACTTTTGGCTTATTAATGGCTAGTAATTCCATTTCTTTTGCCTCCTGTTCAACTCTACCTTTGGTTAGAGTAATCGGATATGAGGTAATTTTTTGTTTTTGAACTGGTGTCTTCAACTCCATTATGGTGGATTCATTGATAATTACCTTCTGGAAGTTTTTCCAGTTTGATTTGAGGGCTAAGTCATAGAAAAAACAGATATTTAACCTCATTCCATTTTACTCATTTTCTTGTTTACTAATTTGTCTAGGGGTGTGTGTGTGCATATGTAGCATAAAATGTTCTAAAGCTTAGAGAGGTTAATAGGGCACAAGACAAGCAAATCATAAGTTTAACTACAATCCAGCGTTTTTGTATCCTTAACCTATGCTATTTTAAAATGTCTTATCCAACATTCTTTTAATGGAATTATTTTGTTCTGGTTAATATATAAGACAGGTTTGAAAACCCTAAATTCATGTGAATGGTTTGTCGGTGTGTTAGTGTTTATAATTTTCAAACACCTAGAATAAAACTTTATCTGCTAAGTAATAAATGAAGTTGATACATACCACTTGTGACTCCTCCAGTGTATTCTTCCCCATTCTAGAGTAGGGACAGTAAAACCACTAGTGGATTGATGTACTTTCAATATATGCCAAGTTGTTTTCTTATTTTATAAGTAGAACAGTGTCCAACATTTAGCACTTAACTGCTAGGCATGTAGTACGGCATTTCATTTGATCTTTACAACATGACCTGTAATTGTATATTACTATCACTAACTTAAAGGTATGTTATTCATATGTAATCAATTTTCATTCAAATCTGGGTTTGCCTAATTCCAAAGACATGTGGCTTCTGACACTAGCCACTTAATATGTGAAGAATGTTCAGAATAGCTTTTTATGTAAAGGCTTTCAGAAGCTGTTTATCTATTTATTGCTAAATATAGTTAAAGAAAGAAGGTAGTAGTACATATACACAATGGAATACTATTCAGCATGGAAAGAAGATAAACACATGCAATTTGCAGTGACATGGATGGAATTAGAGGGGATCATACTCAGTGAAATAAGCCAAAAAGAAAGAGAAAAATATCGAATGGTTTCACTTATAACAGGACTATAAGGAAACCAAATAGGAAAGAGACAATGGGGTGGGGGGGAGGCGGAGGGAGGGAAGGAAAAGGGCACAGGATGGAATAGAGAAGAGCGCAGGGGACCATGGAGATGGATCGCAGGTGAGTTGGTGGTGGGCTACCCAAGGGGAATACAAAATGTAAAAGACATAAATAACAATAAAAATATATATTAAAAAAAAAAAGAAAGAAGGTAGTTACTCCTTGTACTGGCTGGCATAATGGGTCTGAGGGATAAATTTTACAACTGCCACTGCAGCTCATTACCAGCAGGGGGCCAGAGTAATGATGGAAAGTGAGAAAAAGAATTATTTTGAAGGCTTTGAAAATGCTCTGGCATTTTGGAATTATATAAAGCCCATGAAAGTAGAGGGGTCACCTAATTTTTGTTTTTCAGCTTTCTCCTTCCTCAAAAGAGCAGAAGGAGATGGGAAGCAGAGTGACTTAAGAGAGAACCAGAATAACTTAAGATTTGTTGTTTTATTGAAGTTAATTATAAGACCTTTTAGGAATTAGCAATTACTAGACAATTAGAAATGCATTTTCACTTCTAAAGCATTTCCCCTATAGTCTTCTATATTCTTTTATGAAAGTAATTTGAATATATTTAAGTAACTTACAGGGCTACAACATAAATTCTATTTGACATAGTAATTATAAGAAAGAATTAGAGATATCACTGGTACTTGGGAAGCGTAAGTTCCTTCAGACAGTAAACGTGTTCTTTGCTTTCCCTTTTCAGCATAAAGCTAGTGAACAATAAAATGTTATTCCTGGGCTATCTGAAGGTATAGCTATGATGTTTTATATCAATAGTGTGGTCTTTAGGAAGAGAATCAAAAGCATGAATGAAAAGTAAGGACAAAAGAAAATGAGAATAAGAGAGAGGTAAATATCATTGACCTGTAGTTACCCAAATTAGTAAAATTAAAATAGGCCCACAGTATTTTTCAGCATACACATAACATGCATCTTATGGTCAAAACAAGTGTCTTAGCACTTGATTTGTTCCAACATGATTGATGTATTAGAGAACAATTTGAGCATAATGCAGATTTCTAATTTTTTTGTGTGTAGTGTCATTACGAGAAACACTACTTGAATGTAGAAGACCACCCAGCTGATCCATGCCATGGAGGAATATACAAGATATATGCACCTACCAGCTATCTTAGTATATACCACATGTTATGTGAGCCACATCCGTCCATGTCTGGTATTCGAACTTTCCAACTGGTTGTAGATAAAACCCCATGTCCACTATTTCAAAGTAACTCTAGGATACAACTCTTCTAGCCACCTCCAAAAGCACTGTCAAGTGTTTTTTGAGGTAGAGAGCCATATTGTAGTATTTGTGTGTGTGTTGTTTTTGTTTTAGCCATTAAACGTGTAAAACTGTGCTTCTGTTTTATTAGATTTCTACCTTTTTAAAAATATATCTCTGACAAAGATTTTGGGTATTACACTTCAACTCCAGTTCCCCCATAATTCCTTGGTTCTTACTGCATGATTTTACATGGCAATGGTGATTTTTAGCATTATTTATCACATGTTGTGGCAAAACTGACTGTACATGTTTATTATAGAATATTTGGAGAACCTACAAGAATACAAGAAGAAAATAAACAACAATCCAACTAATGTTAACATTTTAGTATTCCTTCCATTTCTTTTTTTTTTTTAAAGATTTATTTTATTTATACATACAAGCTGGGGTACAGGCCAGAGGCGTGGGGCGGTGAGAGGGTTCACCAGAGACAGAGCGGATAGCAGAACAGACAGATCAGAAATACACTGCTGAGGGGAGCAGCGGGCGAGGCAGGAGAGGTCTGCCGCGCCATGTAGGATTCTCCCCGGCTGGGCGTCGAACCCGCGTCACCCCTGCCGACAGCTCCACAGCGCAGTGCTCAACCACTGTGCCACCGGGGAGGCCCCAGTATTCCTTCCATTTCTATATGGAAAGATGATTGTGTGAAACAGGTTAAACATTTTGAGTCACATCTTCTTTATTAAGTTTTGCATCTTGGATTTTTTAACTTGATATTATATAATAGGCACATTTCTGTTTCCTTAAATGTTCCTAGAGAACATGACCGTGATATTCTGTGTGAATGAATGAATTCCGCCTGATGTTTAAGGTGTGCTGAAAGACGTATGGCTGTGCTGGTTGTTTGGTTGTCTGCTTTAAATTGTCAATGCCCATGCCATATGTAGTATGATGATTAAATACAATCAATTTTATAATTTTGGACTTTCAAATTACCTCTTTTTTTTCCTGACTTTTCTTTTTGCTCTAAGTGGTGACATGATAAACATCTCTGTATATGTTCTTGCATATTTATTTTTCTTAGAATATATTTGTAGATATTGAATTACTAAGTTTAACATATATGAATACCTTTAAGACTTTTTCAACTTGTTGTTAGTATCCTTACAGAAGAAAATGTAAATTTACACTGTATGTTTAAGTACTAAAGTTCTTTTTTTATTATGCACTCACCATTAGAAGCATAATTAAAACTAACCCCAAAACAAACTTTAATTTTAGGTAACTACAGTGTTAATGATCAGGAGAGAATAATAGGTGGAAAATATAGAGGATGACCCCTTTCTAGGGGAAGTTAAATACAAAAGGGCATGTACAGTGAGGAATGGAGTTGTGGGTAATATGATAAATGAGAACTTAATGTTTCAAGTAACAAATGAATGTGGTAGAAGTTTAATAAATGATGCAGGCAAGATAAGGGCATAAGGAGGTCTTCTTGCAATCAAAAATGCTAAATGATCCAATCATGGGAATAAATTGAAATCAAAGGGAGTGGAAGTGTTATCTAAGACTGTCCAGATAGCACTTCCAATTGCAAATTTTAAACCACTGTCCTTATGATAATGCCATTATAAATAAGCAAAGTCATGGGTAAGTGAAATGAATAAAGAGGCGGTAGGATTTGTGGATGTACAAAGCTCCATCTGGGTAGAATTTGAGTCCAAGATTTTAAATTGAAGACAACAAAGAATGAGCTCATATGGGAAAGGATCGGTAAAAGGGCTTATACAGAATCCGAGAGCTTACAACCTTTCTATGCATTCTCTCTGCCCGTTTGTCTTTCCAGTGAGTGTGATCACAGCCCTAAACAAAATAAGTCTGAGCAAAAGCAGGAAGGCATAAAGTATGAGAAAGATATGAGAGAACCTAGAAGATACAATTAGAAAAGACAAATTAGAATTTAGAAGAAGTTAGGAGATAAGTATCTCCTGACACTTACCTGTTGATGGACAAGGTAACAAGTTGTGAGCAATCTGTTAGGATTTAGCTTTATGTGATTTGCCCCATTTGTTTGGACGAACAGGCCAAGATGGAAGTAACCTGGGGACTTGAGTACTGGGTAGAGCAATGAAGCCTGTTAGGCTTCATCAATAACTGTTGCAGTTGCGACAGTTTCTGGTTTTGAGTAATAGAAGTCAAAACGCAAAGTGATTATTAAAAGACAGTTGAGAATCTAAGACATTGTATTGTAAAGGAAATACAAATTTGAGAAATAAGGACCTATGATTTTCTTCCTCCTTTCAACTTCTGATTTCCTAACACTGACCCAGAAAAAAGTGGAATTGATTTGTTGCATGATTCAGTAGTTGATTCATTTTTCTCTTTTTTATTCCTGTTTGGTTTTTCATTACATGCATATACCACAATTTATCCATTCTCTCATTGATGAACACTGGGATGATTCCCATTTTATGCTATGGATAGAGGTGCTGGAATTTTTTTAAATTACCATAAAATTTATTGTATTTCATTTCTAGGTATATAACCAAAAGTAGAGTCTCAAAGAGTTATTTGTACACCCATGTTCAAAGCAGCATTATTCACAGTGGCCAAAAGGTGGAAGCAACTCAAATGTCAATCAGTGGATGAATGAATACACAATATATGATACCTACAATGGAATATTAACCCTAAAAAGAAGGGAAATCTGATACATTCTACAACATGGATGGATATTAACAGTATGCTAAGTGAAATAAGCCAGTCACAGAAGGATAGGTATCATGCGATTTCACCCATATTCAAATTAATAGAGACAGAAAGTAGAATGGTGCTTGGCCAGGGGTTGAAAGGGACTATTGAGTACATAGTATCAGTTTTGAAAGATGAAAACAATGGGTGGATGTAGATGGGTGGTGCAGAGGAAAATGTGAATGCAAAACAATGTGAATTTTCTTACTATAAATGAACTGTACCCATAATATTTAAAGTGGTATAGTTATGGTATATATTTATCACAAAAATAAAAATTTAAAAGAATAAGGTTACTTTGAAAAATAAACAAATGTACTACCTACTCTGACCCTCTCAAAGGTGATTTTGGAAGGTAATTGATAAAGAGATTTTCCAAGCGATCTAGTTTCCAAAGGCAACTAGTTTAGTAACTAAGGAATTTTCTCCCTTTCCAACGGCAGGGAAGCTTGCTTTTCCTGTGCAGCAAAATATGATATATATTTTAGGGTGATATTTCTCTACTCCCCATTTTTCATGTGCCAGTGTGCTGTTTCCCTTTGCCTTGCCTTGTTTATTAGATGTTTTGGAGCAGAGGTGGGATTATTAAATTTGTGATTGAGCCATAGTTTGCTAGACCATGTGGAGATATTTCAAATTTGAGGAACATATAACCAACAAATTATTGAAGCTGGGTGCAATAAGTAAACAAGTATGAGCAAGGGTGAGTGTACTATTAGTCACATTTGGAGAACTTGCCCAACATTAGGCAGGATCATTCTTGAAAGTATTGATGTGGGAAAAGGATAGATATGGATATTGAACAACCAGTTTGGACTGCAGAACATTATTATATAATACCCAAATGTAACTGAGTAAATCCAACTATACATGCTTTGCAATTAAATCATAGTACAGATAATCTGACCCAGCATTTCACTTGACTGAGTAAGCTATTCACTAGACAGACTTGAATTTGCTCTTTCATAGCCTTTCACTGTGCTTTTCTCCTACCTCTTAGGCCTGCCAATCACTTAGCACCCATACTAATACACTCAACCAGCTGGTCAATGAGAATGCCCCATTCTTATGAATATGGTTATTAGTCCATGGTTGGTTGCCTGAGTTGGCATTTTTTAGAGTTTGAGATGGTTACTAAGAGACTCCTGGGGGCTTCTCTCCTTTTGAGGTAATGGAGACCATGCCTATGTAATCTGTCAGGACTCATCTTTGCCACCAGTAGAGAGCCCACTGTGAATGAAGACAATATAAAAGAAAGCTTGCAAAAAGACAAATCTACATTGACATCATGTAAGTTCATGCTGAAGTTAGCTTTCAATATGCGTCTCTCAGTCTTGCCACTGTTGACATTTTGGGCTGGTTCATTCTGGAGAAGAGGATGTTCTCTGGTAGGATGTTTTATAGTACCCCCAGTCTCTACTACTAAATGCTCCCTCAGCTGAGTGAGCCGAGTACAGATACGTACAACTTTTGTGTCATTTCTAAGTCAGTTTCTATTGACTAGGTTCTCTCCTTATGCATTTTATTTTCCTGCTTCTTTGCATGCCTGGTAATTTTTAAATAGATACCAGGCATTGTGAATTTTCTGTGGTTGTATACTAGATTCTAAAAATTTCTTTAAGTATTTTGAGTTCTACTCTAGGATACAGTTATTTGCACAGAATATGATCATTTCAGGGCTTACTTGGCAACTATTGGGAGGAGCCAGAACAACCTTTAATTTAGCCCTGCTGCTACAGCAACATACTTCTGGGTACTCAACCCATTTTTCCATTTATTTGAGATTTCTTCACTCTGGATGTTGAACGTGAACTATTTCTAGTCCTGTATGAGTACTTGGACTTCTTGAGCCTGCTTGTTTTTCAGTGGCTCTTTACTTGGCCTTAGATAGTTTTCACATAGACATTTGCTGATCAGTTTGAGGGGATCTCTGTAGCTCTGGGGCTCACTTTGCAGCTCTCTTCTCTCTGGTATTCTGCCCTATGCATTTTAATCACTTGACTTTCTTGAGTGTTCAACTCTTTTTAACACAGGGAGACTGCCATGCTCTGTTTGGGTTTCCCTTCCTGCTCTGCAGCCTGTGGCAACTAAGTCTCACCTTGTTTATTTCCCTTCTCTCAGGGATTACTGTGCTGAGTTGCCAGGTGTCCAGTGTCTGAAAACTAGTGTTTTATAAAATTACTATTTTTTTTTTAAAGTTATGTAAGTCAGCAGAATAGATCTAGTCCCTGTCACGGGATCATAGCCTAAAACAAAAGTTACTGTAATGTACTTTTAATTCTCTGTCCAAGTAATTTCTGGAAGAATGGTCTTTATAAATTTTCAAGTACTAGTAGAGTTTTTAAAAGAACATTTGCATATCTGTTGAAAATTAATATGACATAGTTTTTTGTGTTATGTTCAGAGAAGGACGTTTGGGCCATATTTCCTTCAGAAATGCATTGATTTCTCTGTGGCCTAGTATAAGGTTACTTTTTGTAATTTCTTTGTGTAACTTAAAAAATGGCATTTAGTTGGAATCAAATAAAAATATATAGGCAACAACACAGTCAATATATATATATATTGAATGCCTTGTTTTTATTTTGTGCCTTAGAATTAGATTGGAATAAATTCTCAGTGTTAAAGTAACTTTTAAAAAAAGTTGACCTTGTAGTTATTCTAAGCATCACCCTTACAAATTCTGAATTTCTTCAGTTATGCTGGAATTCTTTGAATATAATCTTAGGAAAATAATAGGTACTTAACACAAAATAGTGATTTAAGATCATTTCCACTTAACATTTCTTTTAAAATAGGAAATAAAACTCTACATTTTATAAAACAACTAAGGAATAATTCCCAGACTAATCACTAGTTTCTTTGATACCTATTTATTAGATGTTAAGTAAAACCAAAGTATATTCAAATTCTGAAAGTCTACTTTAAATGAGCCAGATTAAAAAATATATATTTTAAAGTAAATATCTATGTATGCATAACTTATTTTTCTTAAGTATTATAAACAAGTATTTACAGATACTTACCTTTTGCTTTATTTAAGCTTATAGTGTTAGAGCTATTTTAGTTCTGTAGAGTAAGATTAAAATAATAATAGGCCTAATAACTAACTCATCAGCTCTGTATTTGGAAGATGTGTCATTAGAAGAAGAGTCCAAGAATTTTGATTGGAAAGACAGAGTGGAAGACAGAGAACTTAAAAGTCTTTGGGGCTAAGAAACAGGAACAGAACTCCAAAGCAGGCTCTGACTGGTATTCTCCAGAGCCAGCATGTATTCCTAGCTGAACATGTTACCTCTTAATTCCAAAGAATCCTACAAATGCCTTCTGTGCCTATCACCAACCATCTTCCACAATCCTTGCAGAGAAACCATAATTTTAAGATACATTACTCCATAATTACACATTTATAATAGTGGAAAAATAATGTTTTTTTTTTTTTTTTTTTGTGGTCGTTAGCCTTTTATATTCTCACTGAAGAGGTATTATGCATCCAGACAAGTAATGCATTGGGGAGTGGGAAATATTTTTTTTCTAAACAAAATAATATGCTTCACACATAGCTGATCTAAGTAGCTCTATTTAATATTTTTGATATTAGTATTTTTCTATTTTAAATTTTCCCTTTTATAAAAAAAGTGGCGCTTTTAACTTTCAAAATATACCCTATTTTAAAATACAATAAATGTCCACAGAATTAAGCTTAACATTGTATTGTGAATACTGTAATTCTAAAATCTTCCCTGCTTTTTAAATCTCAAGATTAAATTCATATTTGAGTATTTGCTTGCTCTACTTTCTTATTACAACTAGGGATAGCATCTTCCCTGAGGAACTAACATTAGCAGATCAATCTGTTACCATCATTACCAAAGGTCTTTGTTAGAAACCTTTATTTGCATTTTTAAAACAAGATGATAGTCCAGTTTGATCTGTTGACAAGGTCCTATGCATGAACAAGAATAGAATTTATGGGGCAAATGTGATGGGAAAATATCTTTTTTTTGCCCTAGGCTTTTTTTTTTAAGACAAGGATTAAATTTGTTTCAACCTTAATTGCTTTACACACAACATTCTTGTGACGTTGCAGGAGTGGGAGGGAGGAAGAAAAAGAGGGAGCTGTGACTGTGTGGTATGCACCTAAAAGTGTGTTAGAGAGGGAGAGGAGAACTCATAAGCAAGCTGGTTTGACCAGAAACAGAACTGCCTGTGACAGATTAAGAGACAAGCAGGGCTTGGAATCTGAGAGCAAGCAAAGAGTGGAAATTTACAGCTGCCCTGTGTGAGTGTTCAAGTGATCGTTTTCTGCTAACGTTTTCCGGTGGTAACTGTTACTCCTCAAAGAGAGAAAGTAAAGACAGGATTGTGGAAACTCTACTCTGCCATGCTTTGGTAATAGGGGGTACCCTCTGTTAAATGTAAGATAAAGGCTACTTCATCTAAAGTGCTTTGAGCCATGAGCTGTCTTCAGCACCTCTCCATGTGTCTACTTTTTATTTCTTAGACAAGCCTGGATGTTCTGTAACATTTGGTAAGTATCAACCAGGTTCTCTATAATGGCATACAGAAATGGAGTTAATATGGTAAACTTTAGTTTTAGTTGGGGTTTTTTACAGTATTGCTTACATTCATTTTAACTGTTGTTACCTTGTTTCTTTGTGCATAAGGAGATGAACTGCTGTTACTAGGAGAGGTTTAAAACAACAACTACAAAACAATACTTCTCTGTTGCCTAAGGCACTTGAACCATTACCAACTATTCTGTGTCCGTGGAATATCTTATTTTGGAAATGAGTTTTTATTTGCAGGAGTTTCCAAAAATTAAAACAGTAGCAGTATGCCATTTTTCATATTTTTCTTTCAACTGCATGAAAATTCATAATTAATCTTTTTATCTGTTATCAATAAATTTAAAATTATTATTGTGATGTTTGTTGTTAGTTACTGTGAGCTATAGCATTCCCTCATAATTCAAATAGAAGTCTTAATGATATCTTTAATTAAAAGAATATATAATTTAAATGTTGAATGCTTAACATGTTAGATCTAATAACTAACATTATTTTTTGGAAAGTTCTGTAATGAAAATGAAAATCAGTCATTTTTATATGGGAAACTTACTATTTAAAATGAAATGAATGCACATGGGTTAGAAATTAAATAATAAAGCAGTATTTGTTCATATAATATTGTTCTGCTGATGGGAGTGTTATAATTACATCTATATACATGTATGTAAGCAACGGAGCAAAGAAAAATAAACTCTTAAAAATATATATTCATTTCCAATTAAAACTTCATTTGTACAATCATAACATAGGAGAGTATATGCTAATTTTATATGTCTTTTTTAAAAGGAATCCATGGAAGGATATAATCATTCTTCTGTGGGAGGAAGGAAGTTTATAGTGTTAGCTGCTAAACTGAGTCATTGCATAAAGAATCACCATTCTAAGCAGTTTCTAATCTGTTTGCTGCCAGCCTCAAAAAATATGTTCTGAGTTACTGCTTCAATAAGTCCTGTAAGACAGAACAACTTAGCTTAAATGCAAACTTCAGTAGTGTCAGTAAACATACTGAAAGAGTTTGTATACTAGACCTAATATAAAATGGCTGTACTTTCTCTAATATTTCCTCTGTGTAGAAGCCTGTAGAACAGGTTTTGTATTGTGGCTTTTGTGAATTTTTTTTTAAGCCATTGACCTATGTAGAAGAAGAAATTTAGCTGCTCTGTGGCAAGTTTTTCTGAACCAGTATCTTAACACTTAAAAGTCAGTCATAAAGACAGTATCACAAAAGAATTTTTATTTCTTTGTAGAATTTCCCACATTTAGTCCTTCTTAAACTGATGGAAGATTTGCATACAACTTCACAATTTTCAGAATAGTTTTTTATTTTAAAATAGTAATTTAGTGATATTACCTGAGTGATGGCACCTTTTCTTAAGCCTGTAAGAATGTAAATACAGAAATAGAGAATAAATCATCTCTATTTATAAATCTTATTGTTTTATAAGTTGATTTCTAAGTGGGTTGTTGGCCTTTGGTCTCATCTTCCTTGGGAAACAAATGGTTATTGGCTTTTATTTTCACCAGAAAATATTTTTTACTCACGCTATAGAAGAAAATATTACCATCCTGAAAAAAAATTTAAAAATCAATTCTAATAACAAAATTCAATATAAAAACAATTATGTTAAAAAGATATTTTTATATATCCCAAATATTAATGCTTGAAGAAAAGCAAATTTAACAAGAGGTAAATAGGTATTTAGGAGTATGTTTATGTATAAAATTTCTAGGTACTTTTAAGAGTTGATTGTACTGTTAATGAGATCTAATCTCACATTCAAATCGGTAGTTTTATTTTTCTTGCTACAGGAACATTTGTGGTCCTTGCTTTTATGCTTATTAGCAATTTCTTGCTCTAGCCCTGTGTCTGGCACGTAACTAGGTACCTAATAAATAGTTACTAGATGAGGACTAAAGATTTTATTTGATTCACAGAATGGAACTGAGTAATTTTTCCAAAGTATCCAAAAAAGGAAAGGGATTTAGGATACTCTGCTTTCGTATGAGGAAGAACTGATTGAATTGTAGAAACAAATAAAGCAATAGTAGAAGAGAATAGGCCTAACTATTAATAGAAAAAGAAAATGCCTTGGTAAAACTTGGTGAGGTACTGAATGAGTAGGGAAGATGATGAGGGGAGATACTTTACAAACTAGATATCTTGAGTACATGGGACATTTTGAAGTAAGGTGTCAAGTTGAACTCAGAAGAGTAATGTATTTTCATTTGCTTAGTTGGATCCATGTGAAGAAATGTGGTCTACTTAGTTATACTTGCCCTAAAAGTTTCTCTAAAGTGCATAGTTCTAAAATAAAATATTAGTAATATGCTAAACCATATGTAATAAAATAATGTAAAAATGGAAAATATACTTGGATGAGTTGTAGTAACAGAAAAAACTTTTACAATTTTATCTTTCAAATTATAGTTAAAAATAGTCTTAATGGCATATAATAAGTGTTTAGTAAATGTTGGCTGACCAAACAAAATAATGTGGGATAATTTGGATAATTTTCTGTTTCTGAGATATGGATGCCTGTTTACATGTCTGTGTACATATGTATTTAAAATGCAGTCTAAAAATAATATTAAAATGACATTCCCTTAGCAAGGGAAAATCTACTGAAACTTTATTAACATGTTTTTAAATTATGGTCAGATACAGTATTCCATTGGTAATTAAATAATTGGTTTACCTAAAAACTTTACTATTTGTAAATGAGACAATATGTATTTATAAGTTTTGTGACTTAAGTTTTAAATTTCTTGTAGGAACCCACCTAGTCTTTTCCAACTTTGGAAGAATAAAATGTTATACTAACTTCCACAACCAGAAGAATGTGTACAAACCTGAAAGACTATAGAATAAGAGATAATAGCTGAGTCACTTTCATCCCACCTCTCCCATGTTTTTATAAATTGGAAGTTGTATTTCATACTGTATCTATGAAATTGTCTTAATGCCTATAACAATATAATTTGATGATTATTATTTACTATAAATAGGTACTTACAGGAAAAACTGAAATAATGAATTTTGAGTGTCCCTTCATAATTATATTGTAAAAAATAGTCATTTGTAAATTTCAGTGATTCATTGGATACTAAGTTTTGAGAATACTGATCTATAGCTTCATTCACAGCTCTGCTACAAATTGATACTGTGAAATTCTAATGTAAAGTAATCATTCATTGGCAACCACCAATTGCTAAGTGATGTAGAAAATTTTAGCTCTTAACAACTGGCTGGAGCTGCCAACAGAGACACTACTGCAAATCTGATGAATGAAGTTACTGGGTTTTGGTTGTTTCTTTTTTCTGTAACAGTAGTCCAGGAGATTGTTATAAATAACAGATATATTAATTGTATTATCTTCCTTTTTTATACTACTTAAATTTTGTTTTTTAAAGATTTATTTATTTATGCATACGAGAGCTGGTGTGTAAGCCAGAGGTGTGTGGGGGATTAGAGGATTCCCCAGAGACAGAGTGGGGAGCAGAGCAGACAGATCTATTAAAAGACACTACTGAGGGGAGCAGCGAGAGAGACAGGAGAGGTCTGCTGTGCCATGTGGGTTAGCTCCCTGGCTAGGGATCGAACTCAGGCTGCAGTAGAATTTTAAGTAGGAGGCCTACTTAAATTGTATTTTAAAATTCTTTCAGTGGCTATACTACGTAAGAAGTAAGGAGCAATTCCCAAGGACATTGATTTCCCTTTTTGTAAAAGTTTTTATTCTGATACACGTCTAATCTGGGCTTCCAGATGAATGAGGGGCACATAAATATTTTTCACAAGTTTTCCATTTCTGTGTAAACTAAATTTTTAGAAAATGTTTCTCAAACTCTATTAACAAAATTTATCAAAACAAAATCCTTCTTAGTCATTTTGAACTGAGAAAATGGATGATCAGTGAAAGACCTTATTTTTACTTTATTGTCTACTGATTTCCACTCACTTCTATAGCTTCTCAAAGTCAAAATTCAATTACCATGCCTTCTCTCTTTTTTTTTTTTAAGATTTGTCTATTTATGCATACAAGAACTGGGGTGTAGGCCACAGGTGTGGGGTGGTGAGAGGATTCACCAGAGGCAGAATGGGGAGCAGAACAGGCAGATCGACTGAAGTACACTGCTGAGAGGAGCAATAGGCAAGACAGGAGAGGTCTGCTGCGCCATGTGGGAATCTCCCTGGCTGGGTATCAAACTCGTGCTGCAGTGGCTCTGGCTAGCTTCATAGTGCCGTGCTTAGCCTGTTGCACCACCAGGGAGGCCCACGATGCCTTCCAATTACATTTAAGGTATATATTTTAAAATGGAGCTGTTGAAAAATAGAAGATATTGATTGTATACTTTAGCATACATAAAGTGCTTTGTAATTTGGTATTTGGTGTCATAATACATATAATTATAATGATATGGTTTGTGATTTATTATCTCCATACAGGCAATTCCAAATTATGATTTTGCAAGGAGTGGGGGAAAAGGAGAAGGCTATTAGGGTACAGCAAATACAGTAGAAGTTTTAGGAATACTTTTTTAGTTTTGAAATGTATATTCAATCAAATGAATCCATTTAAGAGAACAGATCAATGACCATTGACAAATGTAAACACTCATGTAACCTCCATTACATTGATTTTTTTTAAAGGGAATTTTATATGTCCACCTATTTGACATGAATGCAGTTTTGATTGTATTAGTTCTATCTGATCCCTATTTGAAATAGAGATTAAAAAAAATAACTCCTAAAATTTTCTGAATTTTTAATGTAGTAGTAGGTTTATTTTTATTTCATTTTTATCAGAAAGCATCTGTGGTTTAAGTTTGAATTAGCAAGCTCTATGGAAGAATTCTGAGGAGTGTTCCTCTTTCATTCAGTGTTTGATAGTAAAGGAAATTTATGTGAAAGAAAAGAAAGCTCATCCTTGAGTTGACTTTCTTACAGTGTGTTGGCAGTTTGGTATTTTTTATGATTTGAGCTATGGAAATCGTGAGATTTTTCTTGGCTTCAGAGATAAATTTCCCATTTCCTTAAACTGTGGGAAGTCTTTGAAATTAGAATTATTATTGAGTAGCATAGTTGGAGGCTAGACATAAAGACCTGTAAATACTCTTGTCACCTACAGGTAGACATTATTCCCCTTTAAAATATTTAAAGCAACAATAATGATGGCATTTTATGCCCTAAATGAGGTCTGCTTCCAACTTCCCCATTCAGACCCTCTTCACATATGTCACTGAGCATATTAATACGACTTACTTAAGTGATTGACATTGGACCATCTTTAATGTCCTTCACATTTAACTTAGGAATATGAAATATTTTACTGTGTATTTGGAAAGATAATGCTGCCAAAACATGCTACAAAATCTACAGGGCCAGAGTTCCCTGGGAACAGAACTGAATAATCTTTCTTGGCTTTCTCTCCACAATGTGAGCCAAGTACTATTCTTTATGAAACTTCATAGCTAGAGTAACAGAAATCATACTGGTTTCACTAATACTGTGAAAAACATGATGATCAAATATTCCACAAATTGAACTTTAAAAAATGGTTGTTAAGTCATTGAAACTATTGTTTATGAGATGTTCCCATTATAAAAGCATTTGCATGACCTATTAAAGTTTGGAAAAAACAGAAAATTTGAAGGAAAAAGAAAATTAAGCATCCATAAGCCAACTACCCAGAGGCAGTCACCATTAACTTTTAAAAATTATTTTTCCATGCATAGCTTTGTGTATTTGTTTTGTTTGCTTTTACATAGTTGTAGTTGTGCTCTATAATATGGGATACTGTTTTTTATAGCATTTTCAATGCTACACCCTTTATAAACATTTTCATGGCCATGAAGTGTGTTTCATTAAATCTATGAAGGCATTAGTTGTAAGGTAATTACTTTCATGTATTACTAAGAAAGAAAAAAATCTGTTAGTGTAATGTTCCAACAATTGTAAGACACATCTAAATTTAAGAGATGTTTAAAATGTGGAAAGAAAAGTTGTAAAGATAACAAGATAATTCTTTATTTTCTTAGGATTAATTGCCAGAAGTGGAATTACTACTAAACCAGAGGTTGGTGAACATTTAAAGATTCTGGATCTAGATTTCAAAATTCCTGTACCAGTTATATTCCTACAAAGGAGGAAAGAAGTAACTTTTTGCATCTTACCATTAACAAAATAGAGATTTGTGAAAACACTAACAAAAATATTAATTATATGATGCTCAAAATAGCCTTTCACTTTGAGGTTGCCTTTATTTTTTACCATGTTGTTTAACTGTATTTCCTCCTTTGTGGTTTTCCACTGGCTATATAAATTATTTCTTTAATGGTTGTCCTATTCATCTTGATCTTTTATAATGATATTAGCCCTCTGTTTCATATTTATATAACAATTTCCTTATTTTCCTTTCCCTTAATCTTATTTTTAATTTAAAAAAATATTTATCAGATTTATAGCATATGTATGGTAAAATTTACTGTCTTTTTCTTTGAGATTCATTTCATCACTTTCACAATTTCTAAAATTACAGAACTTATTTTACAACCAGAAATTTTAAAGTCACTTTATATTAACATCTGTACTTGGGCTCTGTTATTCCTTTGATTTTTCCTTTTTCTTTTTTGATATTCAAAAGGGCAGGTTTATTTTATAAAGGGAAGAGAAGTAAAGGATGCTGGCATAGACACAAGCTGGCAGAAGCAGCTGCCCCTGAAAGGGATAGGTTTCTTAAAAAGAGAGACCCTCATAGTCACAGGCAGACAGTCTTGGGAGGAGAGCTGCCTCTTCTGCTGCTTTGCAAATGGGGAAGGTTGGTAAAGAGAAACACAGGCATAGTCACAGGCATGCAGGAGAGCTGCTGCCTCCATTGATCTATTTTTCTTGTGCTACTGTTTGATGGGTAGTACTTTATAACATTTTTTTTTAAAAAGATTGATTTATTTCTGTGTAGAAGAACTTGGGTGTAGGCCAGAAGTGCCAGGGATGAGAGGATTCACCAGAGACAGAGTGGGAACACAACAGGCGTATTCACTGAAATACACTACTGAGGGAAGCAGTGGGAGAGACAGAAGAGGTCTGCTGTGCCATATGTGGGTCAGCTCCCTGACTGGAGATTGAACTCAGACCATACCACTGAGACTTAATAACCCCTAGGCCACCAGGCAGGCCTCTTTTATAGTATAACGCTTTTTATACTCCCTCCTAAGTAATATGCTTTTAAAAATTTATCCTTTCTTATTATGCTAAGAAGGAAAAATACTGGATGTTTTTACTTAAATGTGGAATATAGAGAAACCAAACAAAATGTCAAAAAAGGAGACAAAACTTGCACACTGACTATAGATCAGTGGCATACAGTAGAAGAGCCGGAGAAAGAGGAGTCAAAACAGGGAAGGGAAGAGCACAAGGGACTAGTGATGGTTCACTGGTATTACAGTGGTAGAACTACGGAGATTACACCTGAGGGGACAATTCAAATACTGTACAAAGTGACAATGTAAGTGAGTAAATAAATTTAGAAAGAAGAAACATCCTTTTTCTTTCTTGGCATTCTTGCTTAATTTAGTTACCAAACACTTTTTTGAATTTGTGATTGGAATTGTATCAAACCATGGATTGTAGAAATAGTGTACATTTTAGTAATATTCAGTCTTTCTATTTAAAAAGATTGATCTTTATACTAATATTTTTTTCTGTTAGTTATCTGGGTTTTCTCCTCAAAGCTCTTTATTGTTTCAGTAAAGAAGTTAGTGCTCATTAAAAATCATGCAAAAAACCCTTAAAGATAAAAAACAAACTAAGTATCGTAGTTTAACTTCATCTGTTAAAGGACATCTGGGTTGTTTCCAAGTTTTTGCTGTTACATATAATGCTTCTGTGAAAATTTGAGTATGTTTTTGTTTGAAAATAAGTTTTCGTTTCTCTGTGATCAATATCTAAGAGTGTAATCATTGAATTGCATGGTGATGACGTGTACTTCTGTAAGAAGCTGCCACGTTCTTTGTAAAAGTGGCTGTACTGTTTTATATTGCCACCAGCAGTGTATGAGTAACCCAGTTTCTTTGTATCCTAACCAGCATTTGGTGTTACTGCTATTTTTCATTATTCATTCTGCTTTGTGTGTGGTAATATCTCATTGTGGTTTTCATTTGCATTTTCCTAGTGTTTAATCATAGTAAACAACTTTTCATATGCTTTTTTACCTTATGAATATCCTCTTAAATAAAATGTCTTTTTTGTCCTTTGCCCATTTTCTTTTGCTTATGTTTATTTTTTTTCCCCCTAAGGTAACATTGGTTTACAACATTGTATGTGATTTAGAGGTATAGGACCACCCACTTCAGGTGATTCCCACCACCAAGATATCCATAGTCCTCCACCATAGTACATTGTGCTCCCTCCCCATTTTGCCCTCCTCTGATCCCTCCTTCTCTGATAACTTCAGCTCTGCAGTCAGATTTTTAGGTTTTGTTATTGGTTGGTGGTTTTCTGACCCTTTGTTTTGCTTCTCTGTATTCCACATATAAGTGATATCACCCATATTTGTCTTTCTCCTTCTGACTTGTTTCTCATAGCATTATTCCCTCCTGTTCCATCCATGTTGTTGCAGATGGCAAGAATTCATCCTTTTTTACAGCTAAGTAATAGTCCATTCAGTTCATATACCACATTTTCCTGATTACTTATCTTGTCTCTGGTCACTTAGGTTGGTTCCATAGTTTAGCTATTCTAGATAGTGCTACAGTGAACATAGGAGTACATATATACCTTTGAATTAATGTTTTTGCTTTCTTTAGGTGGATGCCTCGGAGTGGAAATGCTTGAGCATATGGTTGATTCATTTTTAATATTTTGAAAAATCTCCATACTCTTTTCCATAGGGATAGTGCCAGTTTACATTCCCACCAACAGTGTAAGGACGTTCCTTTTCACCAACACTTGTTTTTGTTCTTTTTGAAATGGGCCATTCTCACTGGTGTGAAGTGGTATCTCATTGTGGTCTTGATTTGTATTTCCCTTGTGATAGGTGGTAAACATTTTTTTCATGTGCCTATTGGCCATCTGTATGTCTTTGAAGAAGTGTTTGTTGTTCTTCTGCCCATTTTGATTGGATTATTTGTTTTCTTTTTGTTGCGTTGCATGAGTTTATTGAGGTCTAGTGTATTAGCTCCTCAGATCTATGGGTGCGCAAATCACTTTCTCCCGTTAAGTAGGATGTCTTTTTGTTTTAGTGATAGTTTCTTTCACTGTGCAGAAGTTTTTCCCATTTTGTTTATAGTCTCCTGTTTTTGTTACTGTTGGAGACGAATCACAAAGACATCACTGAAGCCTATGTTGTTAAATGTTTTACCTTTTTTTTTATATGTATGCTATAGTTTAAGGTCTTACATCTAAATCTCTTACTCATTTGAGTTCATGTTTGTGTATGAATTAAAATAATGGTCTAGTTTCATTCTTATGAGTGTGGCTGTCCAGTTTTCCTAACACCACTTATTGAAGAGGCTTTCCTTTCTCCAGTGTATATTTTTGGCTCTTGTAGATTAACTATCCATATAGGTGTGGGCTTGTTTCTGTTTTGCCCATTTCCTTATTGTATTATTGCTTAAAGTTTGTAGTGTTTTTCAAATATAGTTGTGGTGTAGATATGGTATGCGTTTAGTCATCAGTTTTGATTGGATATGTGTTCCATTGTATTTTCTAATTGCTTATTGCCAATGTATGAAAGCTAGTAGTGTATGTATCTTTCTTATGTATTTGAAGTATTTGACTACTTCACTCAACTCCTATTAACTCCAAACTTTTTCAGTTTGTCTTTTTTTTTATGTATATTGATATATATCACAATTATGTTGTCTGTGAATTGCAGTTGTGTCACTTCTCAAATTTTGTACTGTCAGTTCCTGGTCTATATTTTAATGTTTTAGCCAGAACATGTAATAATGATAGTGTGATAGTGATGATCTTTGTTTTGTGCCTCTTTTTAATGACAGTACCTGCATTAATAAAGATTTCTTTTTCTGTTGAGCTGAAATTTATATATTTATATTTTTTACCTTAGATACCTTTTTATCATCAACTGAAACAATTTTTGTCTTATCTCAAATTATCTTCCCCCATTTCCTAATACTAAATATTCTAATTTGACTATTCTGTATGTATAGCCTTTCATTTATTGACAGGAATTATGCTAGGATCTACATTGAACATATTTAAACTGAAAATAATTTAGATCACTTCCCTCGTAACTTCTCTTTTCATTCCTCTCAGTAACTATTCTAAATTTTTAAATCTTTCCTTAAATTCTCTACATACTTCTGTGTTCTTCTCTTTCCAGGAATGACTTCTTCTTAGATAAAATCAAGGTCAAAAAGTAAAAATAGACATGTAATATAATCTTTATTTTACCCAACATTAAAAAAATTTTTTTCATTTATAAAGGTAATTGACAGATTTACTATTGTTACATATATGTAATCTATATGTCCTATGCACAATAACAGATACACATCTATACATATATATGTAGTATCTATGCTTATGTATGTAATATCTAACCTAATTATGTCGAATTCTTTATTATCTTATAGTCATGTTTTAATATTGCTTGTTACATATCATCTCTTTAGTCTCAACATTTTTGTGATATTTTCTTTTAGTTATGTCCCTTTTAAAGTTTATAGTTCAGTCGTATCTGTGTGCGTGTATGCATGTGGGTGCATGTAGCCCAATTTGAGTCTTGATTTTTAGTAGTAGTATTTAATATATTTGCATGTGTTCATTACTATGTTTGTTTTCATTTTTTCATATTGTTTTATATTCTATATTTACTATTTATTTTTTCCTTTTCCTGTCCATTCCTGATTATTGCTTTCTGTCAAATTCTTTTTTCTTTTTTCCACCTTCTGGTGGTTGAAAGTCCTATTTCTGTTATTACGTCTTAAAGTTTAATTTATAACAAATACAAGATACAGAATTATCTTAATTTATGGATAATATAATTTTAGAAAGCCCCAGAGACTTAAAATAATTTGACATGGTTGTTAAATATAGGAAAATATATTTAAATTTTACTATGATTTTATTAACATCTCTGCCCTTTTCCTTGAACAAATTACAAGGTCTGTAAAAAAAAATGTTTTCCAGGTTATTGTTAATAGTTTTTTTTATATTTTGCCTCTCAAAATATTAATACTTTAGGAATACTTTTTAACAAATTGTATTAAGATTCACAGCCACATTCAGCATTCTTTTGAACTTAACTAAAAATTTTATTTTATTTATTTTTTGCTCAACTCCATGTCTGTACAGTATTGCCTGGTTATCCTGTTTCTCTTCTCTCTTTCTCTACTCCTCCATGGTAAGGTAATTTTACTTTGCCCTCACACATGCCTTATAGTTTGATTATAGAAATCTTTTTTTCCCTAGAAACTATGTAAACAGTATTTCACTAGATCCTAGCATTTGAAGTGAAATTATAAATCCTGATTCCACTCATTGAGCATGGTTCTTAGGTGCTACTACAGGTATTTCCCTTCTGTGGAACTGTATAGGGTTTCTCTTTAGTCTTACATTTCAGAAATTTTAGAATGTATCTTGGAGTGGGCCTTAGGTATTTCCCCAGTATGATAACCATTAGTTTAGTTAAATCTGAAGGCATGTGCCTTTGTTCCACTTTGGAAATTTGTTTCCATTTTTTCCCTCTCTAGTTTCATTTGTTATTCTCTGTCAGTCATCTGTTTTTTTTTTTTTTTTTTTTTTTTTTTTTTTTTTTTTTTTTTTTTTTTTTTTTTTTGGTTTTTTTTTTTAGTGTTGTTTTTTTTGTTGTTGTTCAAGCTGGGGTACAGGCCAGAGGCGGGGGGCGGCGAGAGGGTTCACCAGAGACAGAGCGGAGAGCAGAACAGGCAGATCAGAAATACACTGCTGAGGGGAGCAGCGGGCGGGGCAGGAGAGGTCTGCCGTACCATGTGGGACTCTGCCCGGCTGGGCCTCGAACCTCCGCATCGTGTCGCCGACAGCTCCACAGAGCAGCGCTCAACCGCTGCGCCGCCAGGGAGGCCCTCATCTGTTTTTTTAAAAAACTCCTATTCAATCAGTATTGACTCTGAATTGGTTCTTCTTTGTTTTTCATACTTTGTTTCAGGAGATTTCCATGGCTTTGTTCTTCAAATTGATAATTTGTTTTTCAATTCTATACAGTCCTCTCAGTCCAGCATTTTTTATTTAGTTATGCATGCCTTATAAGAATTTTTCTTGTCCACTGTTTCTTTTTTTTCATAGTAGCTGGTTCTTACTTTATCTACCTAGTAGTGTATTGTATTTTGGGGGAGAAATTAGTTTTTCTGGCTTCTTGTTTTAATGCCTTACCTGTCTTCTCCCCTAGGAGTTTACTCTGTTTGTATTTCTCTTTTATTTTCTTCATTTTCCTCTAATACCTTTGACTTTTATTTGTAAGAAAGAGACTAATAACATTGGTTAGCAAATATTGCTTTCCTCAGCTATCTAAAGAAATGGGCGAAGCTTAGAAATAGGAAACTCACAAAAAAAAAAGTTAAAAGGCCAGTCAGTATATGAAAAAGTACTTATTATTAGTAATTTGAGAAATGTAAATTGAAGTAAATGAATAACCTTTTACAACTGTTATATTAGCAAGCATTTTAAATTCTGACAGCGTTAACTGTTGGGAAGGGTGGAGTACAACTAGGACTCATACACTGCAGTGAGTATTAACTGACAACTTGCCAAAGCACTGTAGCCATAGTTAAGATGAAAATATTATTTGTTACCTTTGAATCCATTTTAGAGCAGTGTTTTTTAAACTTCAACTTGTAACTCACTAGTCAGGTAGTGAAATCAATTTAGTAGATAATGATCAGCACTTTTTAAAAAATGTTATAGGGTAAATAGAATAGAATAGAATGCAAAATATCCAGAGAGCAGGTTTTGTTTTGTGATAAAAAGTATGCAGTCACTAACACCTCCCTTTGTATGGCATCACAGTGCTATAAATAAATAAATAAATATCTCTGCCCTAGAGAAATTCTCATACACATGTACAATTTGACATGCACAAGAATTTGTATTACAATCACAACTGTAATAGTAAACAATTAGAACCTGGGTAAGTGGTAAATAAATTGTGGTTTGGCTATATAGTGAGAATGCTATATAGCAGGTAAGATGAATGAACTAGAAGTGTGTGCAGTAACACAAATAAATCTCATACATATAGTTTTAAGGGGAAAAAAGGAAATGCTCATATGATAATATGATAACATTTCTATAAATCTTTAAAATATGCACAGTGGTATTATATATTGTCTCAAATGCTAGTGAAAGTATGGAAACACAAGCGAAGGATAGGGGCCTCCCTGGTGGCGCATATGGTTAAGTCTCAGCTGTATGAAGCTGTCCACAGCCACTGCAGCACAAGTTTGATACCGGCGAGGGAGCTTCCCACATGACGCAGCAAACCTCTCCTGACTCACCTGCTGCTCCCCTCAGCAGTGTATTTCAGTCAATCTGCCTGTTCTGCTCCCCACTCTGTCTCTGGTGAATCCTCTTATCACCCCACACCTCTGGTCTACACCCCAGCTCTTGTATGCATAAAAAAAAAAAAGACAAAAAAACCAAAGGAAGGATAACTGATGAATGAGGAAGTATTGGGGAAGTGTATCAAAGTGGTTGTTGCTTCAGTTGTTTTTTATTTTTTCAGATGGCAAATATATAGGAACTTGTTAAGTAGTTCTCTTTTCTTTTTCTATTTTATCTAAATTAAAATACCTAGGGGAAAAAGTGCTGTGAAACATTTAAATTAGCTTGACTGTATCACAATCCATTTGCCAACCAATTGCTATAGCCAAGGCAGTTGATGGAATACCATGGCCATTCCTTTGTCATGTTCCCCTGGTGTGGGCGGGATGGGGGTGGGTGAGCAGAAAGGTCTATCATCAGAAGAATCAGGGACCAAATAGCTACCAGACATTTTCTCTTTTGATTCAGTCCTTTATTATTCCACTGTTATCATTACTTTCATTCTTACTATTTCCATTGTCTTCTTGAAGGTTTTTGCAGCAGTATGCTCTTCCAATTTAGTTGAATTCTTATTTTCATTCCTACATGAATGAATTTTAAGTTCCCACCCTCCTACATGTTCTGTAAACAATATTAAGATTTCCTTTCAAGAACCTTTTTGATTTTTAGCATTTATTTTGTGGAACTCCTGTGGGCTTAATTATATCTCTTAAATAAAATATTTAGTAAGTGTGCATGAGCTGGTCACACATAAATATGTTGGCTAGTGATTTCATTATGAGGTTGTCGATTTTCCCTCTTAGAACTCTAATTTTCTCTATGGTCTTATGTTTTATGGAAGTCCAAAAACAACTTGATTTTTATCTTTCTGTTGTTAAGGTCATTTTGTAGGAATGTGCTTTGAGAGAAGAATGTTTATTTCTTCTGAGAGTCACAAGACATACTAAATTTTCATTCTCAACTAGAAAAATCCTTTAAATGACCAGATTTAGGTTATCATCTTATGTTTAAGCTGTTATGTCTTTGTAGTTATTTCTCCAATTTTTGTTCCTTTTGTTTTTGTTGACTTTCTCTACCTTCTCTAATTGTTATAATACATGTTTTTATAAAATAGTATCATCATCTCCATATCTTTCTCTCTCTGTGTGTGTATAAACACACACTCTCTCTTGGTATCTTTTATCTGTCTAAAATTTTAGTTTCTTTGAACTTTTCATACATTCTGGCAAAAACTTTTTGTGTATCTGTGTCTCCTACTACATTGTGAGGTTTATTTTTCCATCTTTAATTCAATGACACATTATAGATGCTCAGTAGTTTTGTTAACGAATTATAGACTGACTAATTTTGAATCTTTCAGTTGCCCTCAGTTTTCTGTGGAGTTATTTCTGCTTTATGCCGATTTGTATGACCATGATGCATTTGGGATGTATGTATATATGTTATATGTGTTTTGGATCTTTCATCTTGGCCAGCTATCTTTCTGTCTAAATCCTTTTCCCTTTTTTCAATTATGTCTTTTCTGTCTCCTACATAGAATTACTTTTGGAAGCAATCTCTTCTGCCCAAGTCCACAAGGCATTTCTCCTCTTTCCTTGTGCTGCTTTAACAGAACAAACAAAAATTATGTTACTTGTTGTTTATTCTGTTTATTCACTCTTGAAAGTAGAGAAGTACAATACGGCCATTCGCAGTTCACTGATACTTGCATGCTGCATGGTCTGTCAGTACTGACTTAGAGGACAGGTTGATATGCCAGTTCCTAATATTGCTTTCAGTGCCTATGGTAAGACAATTAGTGTCACAGTGTTGGGCTCAACTGGCATCTTCTCCTGACCCTTCTTTTTGCTTTATTGAAATAAATGTCCTAAAAACTGTGATGAAGATTTTATAGAAAAACTGCTGCTACTGTTGCTGCTACTGCTACTACCACCAGCAGCACTAAAGCTGCTTAACCCCCAAGAAGCACTATTTTCAGGACTCTTCTATTCCTTTTATTCCCATGATCATTGTCTTTAGCCATGATGGATTAGAAGTTAAAGGTTGCAGAATGGCTGCCATCAGTGAATAACCTAAAACCGATAGCATAAGGGCTATGTATTTTAACCTTAAAACGTGATGTTCTTTCTTTGAAAATTGCCTTATTTTACTGATAAATAATTATGAGACAAGGATGATTATTTCTGAATCATTTAGATCACTTACAATTCAGGATTAGGTGGGGATTTAAATACCTTGTGTTTTAAGTGCCATTGGCTCATTTATTGAATGACTGAGAGGGTAAATGATGTGATTGAGGTAGATGCATATGCAGTGACCAGCATGGTTACCCAGAAGGTAGGAAGACCAACTTCATATTTGAGCATGGAATGGAGACTATAGGGATGGAGTCAAGTTGGCCGTGGTCTGAAGAAAACAACAGACAGTAGAGTTTCACCTTAATTTGTGAGACATCTGAATATTTTCTGAAGGTTATAACTGTGCTGTTTGAGAATATAGCATGATATTTGATTTCCTTTAACTCACTAGCCTCAGGTTCAAAGAAGAGTGAGGCTATAAAATTTAAAACATTAAGCTAATTTAATGTAGTTATTATGTTTATAGTATGAACATTATGAATTTTAAAAAGGAAAAATGTATTACGAGGCATTTTAAGGTGTATTATATCCTTTGTTTTAATTTCATTGCTTCTAAAATGCTTGCTTTCTCCACTTGAAAGAGAAGGAATTGTTTTTCTAGCCTAAACTTGATCCCTAGTACTTAGCAAGGTGTCTGTGTTTAGTACTTATACAGATTTTTCAATGAGTGAATTACTAAACAAATAGGCAAATGAAAAGCTGAATGAAAATGAATCAGAAAATGCTGATTTAAACACATGTTAAAATTAAAGTCCTGAAAATATTTATAATTTTAGTAGGATTCACATTAGAATTAGCTGATAGAATGAGAACTGAGCAGAACAATAGGTAATGGACAAAAATCATATCATATGTGATACTATATTATAATTTGTACTCTGTTTTAATGTCAAGGAGTAGTTAGATGAACTTCCTATAGTTGAGTATCTTTTTATTAATGCAGGACTACATGGAGAAGGAACACATACAAATGCATTTAGCTTTAAAAAGACATAGCCTGTCTTAATACTAAATATTTTAACATTGAGTATTGATCTTCAAAGAATTTTTTTTTTTTTAAGGGAAAAGCATGGCTCTAGGAGTTGAGTGTCTAGGATATTTAAATAAGACAAAACCATATCTCAGCTACTAGGCTTTCTTTTCCATGAAGTAATTTGTTACCTATATTATGAAACTTTTAATTTTTTTGCATTAACTTTTTTAATAATTGAAGTACCAGTGGTTTACATAATTGTTAGTTTTTCCTAAGTATGGAATCTCCCCCCAGATGCAGTCATTGTAGTGTGTCCATCAACAAAGCACCCGTATTCCACCACCATAATCCACTGTGTCAGAAACTTTTTATAATAGTAGCTAAACATAATAGAGTGCTTTATTTATTAAACAAGGCCCTTTACAAGTTGCTTTACATACCCTTAATTGTTACAGCCCTGTGTAGGAAATGGCATTATCCCCATTGAAAGATAACACAGAATCTTAGAGAGATCACATGCTATGCCTGTATCACCAAGACTAAGTAAACAACAGATTGCTTGTCTTGCCAAACTATCCAATGACTTACCCACCCACCTTCAGACTACATAAACTTTTAAATACATTCCACCTTTAAACCTTTTTTAGAGCTACTTATTAATGAAAAATTTAGTACATCTTCGTATTTTTATTCCTGAGTATTCTAAAGGGATAAGAGAGTAGGTTTTTCCATTGCTCTCTTTTTTTGCACCTGACACCACCCACTGAGAATCAGTGTGATCTTCACATACTTTATCTTTGATTGCTTTGTCAACCTTCAGTGTTTGCTGATAGGGTTTGCTTTGACTTACTTTATCTTGCCCTGAGAGCAGGAAACTTCCCCTCAAACTTACCCGACCCACACTGGGGAGTTGAGGCATCCCTACTTGAACACAGCATCCCTACTGAAAACAGAAAATGTCAAGTCTTCTGTCATTAAAATTCATAACAAAGGTTTTGGTTTCTACTTCCTAACATATCTGTGTTCTGTTGAAATTCTTGATCACAAACAATAATACTGAAGGAATTTATTGGAAGGATATCAGATATCTCACAGATCTGACAGAAATCTTAGGAGACCACATTTAGGAAGTAGGGATCTTGGCGGGGAAGGGTTTAGAACCATAGCCAAGGTTACAGCACTGGAATAACTGCTGTGTGTGTGTATACACATTTGTATGTATTATTTTTGTTGATTATTGCATCATTGTTAATGAAATGATAGAAAAAGGGAATGAATTCAAATGTCCTGCCATAGCATATTAGTAAAATATAAGAAATTGCCAATAGTAGTAATTATACAATGTGTCTGTATGATGTAATGACTATTTCTGTGACTATTCTGTGTCATATATCTACAACAACCAGTGTTGTTACAGATATATGACAGAATGATATTCAAGATATAAAAAAATGGGAAAAATTGCAAAATACTGTGTTTAGTGGTCTAATTTTATTTTAAAAAACTTTTAAATTTGGGAGGATTTTATACCAAACTGATATAGTTGTCATCACTGGGTGATTGATAAATGGGAGCCTTTAACTTTTTGTATTATAATTCTGTATTGTTTGAAATATTTTTGCTAACAAATGTAAAGTACATGAATATGCCTTTACTAAGCTACTCAGTAAGTGTAATTAGAGGGATAGCAGCCATATTTGACTTTCTCTGCTGTGTGCAAATCTATGTTCTCAAGAGCAAGAATTTATACTTTTCCCCACTCTCCTCATTCCCTCCTGTAGCAGTCCTCATTTCATCAGCTTAATGTTTGAAGAATAAATAAAAACAGATTCTAAATAAATTTACAATGTAATTATGTGATTATCATGGAGTAACACACTTTTAAATATTGTTTTACCACCACAAATTCCAGTTCCACTTATTTAATATCTTTCTTTTATATATTATGTCATCATCATCATTACTGTCTTTAGTTAAAATATTTGGAGTTTTTGGAGAGGATTATGCTAAGCGAATAAGGCAGAAGAGGAAAGACAAATACTGACAGAGTCAGATAATGTCAAACCAACAACAAACCATAGAATTTGACTGTAGAGCTGAGGCTACCAGAGGAGGAGGGGAAGAAGAGAGAACAGAGTAGGAAGGGAACCCAATGGTGGTAGAGGATTCTGGGTGTTTTGGTGATGGGTGTGGGGTGGTAACAACATCTGAAGGGGAAAGTTGTACACCTCTAAATCATATACAAAGTTGTAAACCAGTATTACCTCAATTAAAAAAGTCAGTGTTGAAAATATATGAAGAGGGTTTTTTTTTTTTCTTGTCTGCCTCATAGTGCAGTAGGAGGCACAACAGTCTCATAATCTAAAGGTCCTAAATTCCATCCTCAGAAAGGGCAGTTTCACATTTTGCAGTCTAAATTTTCTTCCTCCTAACAGATATAGCTGTAGCTATCATTGTCTTTAGGTATAATGATTTATGGGTCATCTCTTTCTAGTGGAAAAGCTCTTGTGTCCGAGTTCCTATGGTTTCAGTTATTTCTTGGATAGTAGGCTACTGATGCAACTTAATTTATTGAAAAAAATGAGCAGACAGAAAGATAAAAGCCTGATTTTCATTTTTTCCAGCAAGTCTTGTTCTTTCCTGTTCATAAATGCATACAGTCTCCTTGCTGTATAGGACCTCTCTATATAATCTGGTCCTGATTTCCCACTTGTAATGTGCTGAATGGTGTTCACAAAAACACACGTACACCTGAAAACTCAGAATGTACCTTATTTGGAAATAGTGTTTACAGATATAATTAGTTAAGATTAGGTCATACTAGATCAGGGTGGGTAATGAGAAGACACAGGGAAGAAGTTCATTGAAACTGAAGGTATAAATTTAAGTTATTATTGTCACAAGCCAAGGAGCACCAAGAATTGCCAGCAACCACCAGAAACTGGGAAGAATCAAGGAAGAATTCTTCCCTAGAGCCTTTAGAGAGAGCACAATCCTGCCAACACCTTTATTTTGGACTTCTGTCCTTTAGAATTGTGAGAAAATAAATTTATGTTGTTTAAAGCTACCTAGCTTGTGGGAATTTGTTGTGGCAGCCCTAGGAAACCAATACACAGTTCCATCTCTCACTCACCAACCTCATAGGACATCACTTCACCCTATTTAATTTTCTTAATAGCTCAAGTTGCCTTGTCCTTTTATTTGTTTAATATTTTTATTATTTAGTCCTCACCTGCCTCCCTTAGATATATAAATTCCATCAGAGTCATCACTGGGTCTCTTACATACACTCTTGTATTTCCAGTACCAAGCATAGTATCTAATAAACAACAAAACATTCCTCAAATAAATAAGGGGGAAAAATCAATTTTAAATATCAGCTTATTCTCTAAAAGTGCTTTTCCCATTCTTGTACAATCTTTGTATTTATAGGAAAATGTTAAACTTTGAGTAAAAGCTTTCAGGAAAAGTTTTTTAAATGTATTTCTTAAAATGTTTTATATTTATTTAAATTTGGTATGAAATTTACCAAAGTTAATTGATTTTAGTCTTTTCTTTTTTTATTTTATATATATATATATCTTTTACATCATTGTGCATTCCCTGTAAAATTCACACCACCAATTCACCTGTGAACCATCACCATAGTTTTAAATAACTGAATTAAGGTTATTGAAAACTTTTTTTTTTTAAAGATTCATTTATTTATGCATACAAGAGCTGGGGTGTAGGCCAGAGGTGTGGGTGGTGAGAGGATTCACCAGAGAAAGAGTGGGGAGCAGATCTACTGAAGTACACTGCTGAGGGGAGCAGTGGGCAAGGCAGGAGAGGTCTGCTGCTCTGTGTGGGAAGTTCCCTGGCTGGGGATCGAACTCTTGCTGCAGTGGCTGCAGATAACTTCATAGTGCTGAGACTTAACCCGTTGAGCCACCAGGGAGGCCCTTGAAAATTTTTAAGTCACTTTAGTATAACAATTTAATCACATTAAGATTTAAATTCATGATCTTTGTTTGTTTTCAGTATTCCATATTGGAAGAAGATATCTCTAGAGATGAAAAAAATGCCTTTGTTTAGTAAATCACACAAAAATCCAGCAGAAATTGTGAAAACTCTGAAAGACAACATGGCCATTTTGGAAAAGCAAGACAAAAAGACAGACAAGGTATGAACCAAAAAAAAAAAAAAAAAAATGTCATGTATTCCAAGACCAAAACCAATATTAAAGTTTAATGACGAAACCCAGGTATTGTCTGTGATGTGCACATTAGATCTCTATAATTAGATTTAAATTGATTTTAGATTATTTGTTAACTGATAATTGTTGTCTCTCTTGTCCAGTGAACTCTTGGTTCACATTCTATGGATTTAGCAACCTAGAATCCCTTACGACTACAGCACTGAAAATCTAAGGGAATATCCTGGTATAAAATGTTATATTTTATATAACTTGAAAAGTAAAAAGTTTTCATTTAAGGAACAGCTAATATTTTCTCCTGCAGTGCAAGTACATTTTAAGATTGTTTCAAGGCCCCACTAAACCAGGCTTCCTCACAGAAAGGGCTTTTTAGTATTTTAGCTATTCCTTCCAAGGGATATTGAATCCTGCATGCTTGATTTCTGTGACTGCTTGATGGCATGATTCAAGATATCTATAAAATAAAAGACCTTAAGTTCATAGTATCTTTTTTATCATAGTCTCAGGTATGATATAGACTTGTATTCTTGTAAGGATGTAGGAATCTATTTTTCATTCTATATCTTATAAGGGATATAGAGATATATTTGAAATTCTGGTCAAACCAGTATGCATGTACAAGAATGTTCACAGCATTGTTCATAATAAACTATCAATGTCAGTAGCCCAAATGTTCATCCACCGTAGTACTGATTAAGAAGTTATGATGTAGCCATCTTTGATGGAATAATAAAGAATGGTGGAAATTAAGGAACTGCTGCCTACATGCAATAGCATGGATGTATCTCACAAATACAATGTTGAGTGAAAAGAAGCAAGTCATAAAAGGGTACAAATACTTCTCTCTAAAGCTCAAAATCAATGGAACTTAGTTATGTTGTTTCAGGATACAAACTTAGGTGAGAAAAGTAAAGCAATTATCATCAAGGTCATAAAAGGATTTTCTTCTAGGCTGAACACAGGAATTCAAGTGACTGCGGTGTGTGAGAGCATCCTTGTTTACATGTGCAAGACTACCTCTAGAGTTTATACCTAGGCGTGAAACTTCAGGGGTTAGTACTTGCACATATTTAACAGATAGTATGAAAGTGGTTTCTCAAGTAGTTTATATTTCCACTTATACTTTAGAATTCCAGGTTATACTTTTCCTTAGACACAGAATGAAAATTCTTACTGCTCCCCGCCCTTACCATCACTTAATAATCATCAGACATTTTTCCATTTTTGCCAAGAGAGTAGGTATGTAATATTAATGTATTAGGATTTTAATTTACCTTTTCCTGATTATTAATGAAAAGGATTATCTCTTTGTGTTTTTCTCCTTGACCTGTGTTATGATCACATGGATGTTTATAATTCTTAACTCTGTATGCTTAAAGTACTCATTTGTGGCTATATCTCACATATCTAACTTATCTAACTTATCACATATCTAATTTAATAAATTAAGAATTATTTCAGATCATAAAATGTTCCTGGAAATTGTTTTTAAAGTAGTATTATGCTATTATAATTACTTTTATTAAATTTTCTTTATTGTCCTCGTTTTCTTCTGTAATTATTAATAATTCTACTTTAATGATTAGAGTAGTACCATATAGATCTGTTCGTTTTATTGTCTCAAACTTTTAATTTGTCTTAACCATAAGCATACATTTTGGTCCCTAGGCTTCAGAAGAAGTGTCAAAGTCTCTGCAAGCAATGAAAGAAATTCTGTGTGGTACAAATGAAAAAGAACCCCCAACAGAAGCTGTGGCTCAGCTAGCACAAGAACTCTACAGTAGTGGGCTGCTGGTGACTCTGATCGCTGACCTACAGCTGATAGATTTTGAGGTAACCTATCTGAAAAAGGATGACACCTCTGCTTTTCAATTTTAATATACGTGACTATCAATATTTGATTTTAAGTTTTTATTATTACTGTTCAGAAACATAAAATCACTTTAATCTTTTTCTAAGCAGATAGATATACTATAGTTACGTTTTGTACAGTGACGTAGCAGTAATAATTAAAACAACAATAGACAGATATATTTGAGTATGTCATACTATTCCACGCTCTCATTTATTTCTTAAAATAATATATGTGATTGCTACTATTAGCCTCATCCTAAAGATAAAGAACCTTAAGTTCAAATATATTAATTTACCCAAAGTCATGCAGTTACTAAGAGTCTAAGCTGGAATTCAAACGTAATGTCTTCCAAATCTGTTCTCTTAATTGAAGTAGCATAACAATGATTTACTATGTTTGTTAAATGCTAGTAATATAGAATATCTCACTTTGAAAGCGAGTATACCTAATTTTCCTAAATAATAGATTAATCAAATTAAATAACTTAGAAGTGGTGAATATGTATAGCTATTTTCTCTTCTGTGGTATATTGTAGAACAGTGATTTTTTTCAGTGAAAATATATACTTAAGCAAGTTTGGGCATTGGCTATTTCAGTGATGAAAGACTTAGCTTTGATTTGTTTGTTGTTTTTTTCTATCATACTGTCAGCTAAGTGCTAATTAAGTCTCCATTAATTCTCTAAGATAGAAGAGAATACAAATTTCTGAAGTAAATTGCTTTCAGTTTTATCATTGAGAAAAGTGAAAGGAAGTTAATTACAATGATTACAGTGGTTAGACCAAGCTAAGGTTAGGGAATCTGTGGGAATCTGGGGAATCTGTGGCAACCCTCTGAACACTTAGATGGGGAAGATTTTTTTGACTGACTAGAGCCAAAGAGCAGGAGTGCAGCAAGACTTTTCTGGGATGTGATATCAGGCAATGCTGAGTAAGTACCCCATATGCCCACCAACTCTTCCTTCTTTTCAAATACACCTGTTTTCTTTGTCTTTCTTTTTCTCCCTTTTCTACTCTATTTGACATTTTCTACCCAGTCTCTTCCTACTTTTCCTCTTGACTGGCTTGCTATCTCTGTTTCTTTATCTTATTCCCCATTTCCTGTGTAATCTGGTCATGTCTGGAAATTAAAGTGTAGTTTTATCATTGTGTTTATATACTTTCATGTTTCTTTGTCATCTCTATATAGAAATAATGTGTACTTAGAGCATCGTTTTAAACTATGGAAAATATATACATATATATATTATGTGACACTGTATGTGCTACATACAAATGTTAAGAAGTATATTCTCTTTTCCTTTCTTTTTCAAACTGAAGTTAAATATAAGCTGGTTTATTATGACCTTTCCTGTTTGTTTGTTTGTTTGTTTGTTTGTTTATCAATGAAAATAAATGGGAGAGAGGAAGATGGAACTTCCTGTTCTTGGATTATGTATTATATTTCTATAACTCTTCCTAATATTTTATGCTTTTCCCTGAAAGCATCAATGTATGAAGCAGTGTATCATTACTAAATAGTGATAGCTTAGATAGTTTATGCGTTTAGCCCAATTTATAGTTGTATGCTGGAGGAATATGACCAAGGATGGTATATTTTAAAGAATGAGTCAGGGATGAGATGTTGTCAGGTCCAGTGACCTAGAGAAGTCTTTGCATCCACAGAATAGAATAATTCAAAGTATTCTCCAGTAATTGGGGAGATAAGAGTACAAAGAAAAACCTTGTGTACCTCACAACTTAGTTTATTATTCACTTAAATAATAAAATAATATTAATAAATACTTATACAAATTTCTTGTATTTTTTACTTAAATAAATTTGGAGAGGAAATTTGTTTTAAATTTATTTGGGATTAAGACATTCAGTTGCCTAAATATTGATTTATAAATGATCAGGTAAACTTTAGTTCTTTGGAATCCTTGGGTAAAAGAAGTATCTTTTCAAATATTTTTATTTTCCAGGTAGCTAAAGATCAACTTTTTCAAATGAACAGAGTTAATTATTTTTGTGGATTCCTTTACATCTTTATAAATTATATACTTGCCTCTCCAAAATTACTTATTAGATATAATACGTTTTTGCTGTTGAAGTCAAACCATTATTACAAAGATTTGTTATTCTGATAATAACACAGCAGACAGTTGAGGATTTTTTTCATCTTTATTAAGGTATAATTGATGAGATAGTTCTTGACTTTGTTCATTTGATATACCACTGTGTCTAAACCATTGTTATAAATGAATGTGATGTTGATAGATGCAGATGTCATTGTGAAACTCAAGTCCATGGAAAATAAATCTTTATAAGTAACTTCTTGGTTGAATGAATGCATAATGTTTAAAATTTTGGACAGTTCAATTTTAAGTAGTCCACCAAATTCTTATTCATAGTATATTCAGGAAGAAGGCTGCATTACTATAATTATTTGCCTGTTTGTAAAAATATGTTATGAATCTCTAATGGACTAAAGGTACTGATCATCAGCCTGCAAGCAGTAACATGCCTTCTCAAACCTAGAGTATCCATATAAGCTGGTGATAGCTTGGTAAAAATCGCTCCTAACTTCAAAACTCAGACTAGTCACACAGAACCCCACCCTCCTCATCTTTCAGTTTATAGGAATCATTGATATAGCCCCTTCCTGATTGAGAGTATCTTGAGTACCAGGTCAGCATTTCTATATGTAGTGCCTTGTCAGTTGGTTGAGCAAATGAGTGAATGTAGGAATGAGAATGAGAGCTCAAAGCAGAGGTAAGAAAATTGGAACAAAGGAAGGTGTCCTAAGTTACAACAATAAGCCTCTTTTCTTGAAGAATAAGTATATTGTTTACAAGATAATTAATGCAAGAGTGATGATAATAGAATTCCAGCAGTGAATAGCAACTCATAGGACTAGGAAGAGTACAAGTATTTGACTGTAAAATTTCTGGTATGTTTTTATAATAGGAAAAACAATTACTGTAAGGATGTGCTGCAGATTTTGTCACATAACCTAAAAGAATGGAATATTTCTTACAGAGGAAAAATGGTGACATTTTTTTAGGAGGCCCTCAGAAGAACTTTTTTGTTAATTGTGAATGGTTAGATCTCTAGGCAATGTCCGGAAAGGAAAAACTGAAAGAAAAGAGTTGGATTCCTTTTGCAGAGTAAAGTAACAGAAATTTGAGAAATACTCTTTTTCTTTAGCCAAGCTTGATAGCAGTAGGAAATAGAAAAGAGATAGGAGAAAGGTTTAGAGTAACAGAGAGAAAGCTTCCAGCAACCATGACAGAGGAAGAAGGGATTGGGGGATTAAGGAAAAAAAATGTTGAGGGAACCTTTAATAATAGTGATACATAGAATTTAATTTGAAGTTGTTACTGCAATGTACTATAATTACCCTTGGATATTCGTCAACCTTTGATAAAATAATTATGTAGTAATAGAGTATGTTGAATGAAGGAAAAAGGATGATTTTCTACACTTGGGATAAATAGGATGTTGAGAAAATAACTAGTTGTAGGAGACAAGAATATGAACAGGGTTGGAGAGGAAAAGGGAACAGGGATTTAGAATCCAGAACTGACAGCAATGCTAATGGCCCAAGGCAGTGGCATCGATTGAGTAGCAGGAATTAAGTTGGGAATCTGTGATAGACGTTTTTCTTCTTCAGTAATCCAGAGGAAAGTGGCCCATTGGAGTGGGGAAAGCATTGAAGAATTCTATTATGTGAATACAGCTAGCTAAGAGGCAGCTATTGGGGTTAAAATAGTTTTAAAAGAAAATCTCATTACCTCATTGATTTATGTGTTAATCTAATCTTTTAAACCTTAAAATTGCTGACAGAAAAAAAAAAACACTTCAGTGTATTAGGTTAAAAAAAGGCTTGTGGTTAAGATCACAAGGTTTCTGATTTTTGGGGGGCTCAGGATCAAACTTTGAGGTTTGGCTTCTATTCAAGACACAGCTTTAGATTCTTTGATGTTTTGAAACACAATGTGATAAGAGATCAAAGGAAGAAAATTTATTGCATGTAAAAGTGGAAACATTCATTTTAAAGGTAGGTGTGCCTTGCAAAAGTAGGGTGGGTGCAAAGTCAGCTGTTCAGGCAAAATTAGAAAGGAGCGCAGATAAGCAGAAAACTTTCTATTATGTTTCATTTCTCATGATTATTTCTTGCTAGATTAAAAACATCAACAAAACAGGCACTTGAATAAGCCTTTTTCTAGTCCTAAGTTTTTGAAAATTTCTGTCCTTTATAAATCCTTTTTTGGTCACTGGTCCTCATTAAAGTGGCCCTTCACCTTTGGTTTTATTACTATAAAAGTGAGAAATTATAATATGCTTTAAGTTACAAGCCTTGACTATACTTCATGCATGTCACAATTTGAAATGTAGGGCATTGATTCTACTTGGTCTTAATTCTGTTTGTATGTTTTGTGTCCATCATTAGACAAAGTCAAAGAATTTATAATCTCAGGTGGGGAAATACTGTATTATATTAAATAGAATTTTGTATTATTGTTACCATTTTACCCTAATTGTCCTCTTAAAAGTAATGAAGTTAAACTTCAGGAGCACTCATCTTATAAAAGTATATAATGTAAGTGTAATTGAAAATGGTATTTGGCGTTAGGTCCTTAATCAGAAACATGACCTATTAATTGTTTGTACTCCCTGTATACAAATTAAGACGATCATTTTAGCTTAACTTTACATATATTTTTTGGGGGTAACCTACAACAAAGATGAAAACTGCTCATGCCATGTATGATTTACAAATTTTTTGTCTTCCTAGCCTCTCTGCTTCTGGACAATGCTCTCTCCTTCCATACCTACATGGTAATAGTGGGAATGACCTTTTTGTACAATAAAACATCTGGCCTAACACACAGATTGCCCAAGTAGTAGACATTTAACCAGAATAGGGCCAGAGTTTCTGTGGATTCTTAAAAGTATAACTGAGAATAGGGGCCCAATTCTCTAACTAGAGACTAAGAATGCTAGACATAGTTTGCCCATCAATAATAACGAGGTTTCCTACCATGCATACTAAAGAAGCAGAGAAAGTCAGCCTGCAGGGAAAATGATGAAGACTGTTGTAAGGAGGGGGGATATCCCTGAAGAATTCATGTAATACATAAGTTTAATTATACTTAAATTTTTTTAAGAGTGACTAATTCTAAGCTAGCCTATGATTCAGTTATCTGAAACTTTCCCATTACCTGTAAATCAATTTAATTTTAATTTTAGTCCCCTACAAGTGAGCTCTTGCTAATCCCTGCAGTGAACTCCTGCCTCGAAGAGTATTCTGCCTATCTAATTCTGTCACTGAAATTCAGCAGACATTTTCCTGTCCCACTTCAGCTCTACCAGCCGCTCTCCATCAAGGCAGAAAAAAGAAGTCCATGACTTTTTTTTTTTTAAAGATTTATTTATTTACCCATACAAGAACTGAGGTGTAGGCCAGAGGTGTGGGCTGGTGAGAGGATTCACCAGAGAGAGAGTGGGAACAGAACAGGCAGACTGACTGAAATGCACTGTTGAGGAGAGCAGTGGGCGAGACAGGAGAGGTCTGCTGCACCATGTGGGTCAGCTCCCTGGCTGGGGATTGAACTCGGGCTGCAGTGGCTGCAGATAGCTTCATAGTGCTGAGATTTAACCCATTGCGCCACCAGGGAGGCCCAGAAGTCCATGACTTCAATGGCTATTAATGTCTTATTATTTTTTAATTAGGCCATTCTTCCCTTTTAGTACACAACTCTGATAAATAATATTTCCATCAGCTCCCAGAATTCTCCCATACCCTTTTGCAATTCTTTTCCTATCCCCAGTGTTAATGAATCATACAGTATGTAACCATTTGAGTCTTCTTTCACTTAGTATGTTCTTTCACTTAGTATGTTTTTAAACTTCTTTCACTTAGTATGTTTTTAAAATTCACTAATACTGTTGCTGTGTATCAAGAGCTTATTCCTCTCTATTGCTGAGTCGTGTTCTATTTTATGGATATACCACAGATCATTATTCATTCCCTAGCAGAGGGATATTTAGGAAATTTCCAGTTTTTAGCACTTACAAATAAAATCTATTCATCTGCTTAAGTATAGTTTTTTTTGTGTCTGAGGCAGTTTTTCATTTCACTTGGATAAATACTAGAAATAGAATTGTTGAGTAGTATAGGGTTTCTCGTTTGTTTTGTTTTGGTATTTAAATTTTAGCTATTTTAATAGTGTTAGTGGTGTCTCATTGTGGTTTTAACTTAAATTCCCGCAGCAGCTAATGATGGTGTTCAGCACTTTTTCCATGTGTCTATTTGTCACCATTTCTTTTTTATTTTTAAGTTATTTATTTTTTAAAGTTTTATTTTTTTATTCATGCATACAAGAACTGGGTGTCAGAGGTGCAGGGAGGGGGTGAGTGGATTCACCAGATACAGAATGGGCAGCAGAACAGGAAGATCTACTGAAATACACTGCTGAGGGGAGCAGTGGGTGAGACAGGAGAGGTCTGCTGTGCCATGTGGGTTAGCTCCCTGGCACGGAATCAAACTTATGCTACAGTGCCTGGTGATAGCTTTATACCACTGAGACTTACCCTCTGCGCCACCAGGAAGACCCCCTGTTTGTCACTTTTTCTTTTGTGAAGTGTCTGTTCAGATTTTTGCCCTCTTTTTATTTTGTAAGTATTCTGTATATAAGTCAAGGCTGCAGTTTTAAAGTGGGTATTTTCTTTTTTAATCCCTGCTCTTTTACTTTCTCATTTGCCTTTTTTCATTTGTTATCTGTGAAGGATGCTCTTTATCAGCAGTTATTTCTAATTGCTATAACTATTTCTAATTACTGTAACTGTTCTTTATCACTTCTTTCTTCCCTCACTCTTTTCTTTCTTGATTCCAGTTATGCTTCCATATCTAATGTTCATTGAGTAAATAGTTTTTACACATCCATGGCAGGACTGACCTTTTTTTTTATCAATTACATAAGTGATGCTTCAGGTTGGAGATCTGAATCTATTTCATTATGTATAGCTTCAGAATTACTGGATAATTTCAGGCCTTTTTAAAAAATAATTTCTAGATGTTACTTCACTATCATCCAAAATGGTTTTAGTGTTTTATCCTTTATTTCTGACTACTTCTAGATCCAGAGTTTGAGATCTGGCAATGTTAGGGTTGCAGAAGATAGGTATTGAAATAGTTAAATTTTTACTCCATTAAAGATTTGAATGGATATTTTCAAAGGTTACACATACTGTAGAGATCATCTTTCATTATGCTGTACCTGTCTAAATGTTCTCTAATCTTTCCACCCTGATCCTTTTCTCTGGAGAAGCTATCCCTAGTAGCAGAAATTGTTTTTGTTATCCACAGGGGGGTTCTTTTGCCTTTGTACATCTAGCTCATTTGCTAATGAACTAGAAGAATCTTTTCTTCTGTGTAAAAGTTGGATAGAGTTCTGTGGTGTTTCATTTCTGCTGTTCACTAGAATGCCGTATGGAAATGTTCTTGTGACATTTTACTGGGAAGTATGAAAAACACGCTCTTATGACATTTTGAAGAGGATTGCTATTCTTCATTATTACTGTGGAGCCTAGAAAGACTTGAACAAAACAGATGACTTTTTTCATTTTCACAAAGTTCATTTATATTTACATATATTCTTTAACATGTGTAAATGAAATTCATGTAGTATGAACTTTGTAACTATTTGTACTATTTAATTTGTGACAAAGAAGTCAAGAATATACTATAGGGAAAGGGTGATCTATTCAGTAAATGGTCCAGGAAAGCTGGACAGCACATGTAAAAGAATGCTAATGAACCACACTTTTACCATACATGGAAATTAACTAAAAATAGATTAAAGACTTGAGTGCAAACCTAAAACCTTAAAACATCTAGAAGAAATCACTCCTTGAATTCAGTCTTAGCAATGATTTTTTTGGATTTGGCAATGAAAACAATCAACAAAAGCAACAATAAACAACTGGACTATATCAAACTAAAAAGCTTTTGCAAAGCAAAGGATACCCACAAAATGAAAAGGCAACCTAAAGAATGAGGAAAGATATCTTCAAATCATATATCTGATAAAGGATTAATATCCAAAATATATAAAGAATTTATAGAATGCAAGAACAACAACAACAAAAATCAGATTAAGAAAAAAATGTGCAGAGGATCTGAATAGACTTTTCCCAGAGAAGACATACAGATAGCCAGTGACTGAATAAGTCACTAATCATTACTAATCATCAAGGAAATGCAAACCAAAAGCACAGTGAGATTATCACCTCAGCAAAATGGCCATTATTGAAAAGAAAAGAATAACAAATATCGGTGAGGATTTGGATAAAAATGAATGCTTGTGCACTGTTATTAGTAAGTTGATGCTGCAGCCACTATGGCAAATAGTATGTAGGTTCTCCCCAAAATTAAAAGTGAACTTCAGTGTGATCAATCAGTTTCACTTCTTGGTATTTATTCAGAGAAAATGGAAACACTAACTCAAAAAAATATATACACCTGTATGTTCATTGCCGAGTTATTTACAGTAACCTCATACAGAAATAAAGTGTCCATTGATGGATGAATAGACAAAAAAAAATCATTATATAGGTACATACAATGAAATATTGTATGCCATAAGCAAAAGGGAGATATTGAGGAGCTTAAGGGAAGAGACTGGTATGGTTAGATTTGCATTTCTAATCAGCTCACTCTGCAGAGTAAAGGATGCTTTGAAGTGGAGGGTGTCATTAATAGTTCAGATGAGAGATGAAGGTCAGTCTCAGAGTTATAGTGATTGAGAATAGAATGTCATTTTTGTTCTTATTTTTCATATAATAAATTCTGATTCATTTGGAGCTTCCATTGCAGGAGAAGCAGGTTGGCATAGGTTGTAGGGTGTGTGAAAGTTAAAGCCTTATACAGGAGGATTCTTAGAAGCCCTATACAGGATTGACTATAATTCTTCTGGCTGAGGCTGCTATGACTGAGTGATCTTTTCTGTTTGACTAGGTTAGCTGTGGTTTCTTCTAAGTCCAATGGAGTGTAGGAGTAGAAAACTCATTCATTTTTTTTCTTTGCATCAAAGTACAAAGAAAATGGATAAAATAAGGGAGGAAAATATCAAGAAGTATTTCCTTGAAAAAAAATTTGATTCCCACTTACATTTATTAAAATCTTTATATTCTTCATCTATTTTTTCTCATTTATGAAATTTTCAATACGTTGATCATTTTCTTCTTGAATAAAGCTTCAAGGTAAAAAAAAAAAAGTAAAGAATTCATTTATGTCCTGTTTACTACTGTAGTTTTCTGTGCCATTACATTTATTACTGCTTCAAAACAGACTTCAATTTTTTCAGATTACCCACAGCGCAAATCTTGTGGAAAGGAACTACATTTATTTTGTAGACTATATTTGAACACAGATGATTTAAGATATTTGAAAAGAATAATGTTTTTACTTGTTATAAAAAACAGTGGTGTTTCTGTTTGTATGTACATATTTATAAACAACTTTTGACTATAATGCCATACAGTTCATTTACTTTAAGTGTACAATGTAATGGTTGTTTGTTTCTTTGACAGGGAAAAAAAGATGTGACCCAGATATTTAATAACATCTTGAGAAGACAGATAGGCACTCGGAGTCCTACTGTGGAGTACATTAGTGCTCACCCTCATATCCTATTTATGCTCCTCAAAGGGTAGGTACATGGTTTTCTTTAAAATAGATATGAGGTTAGAATAGCTGTTAAAAGTATATAGCATAGTTCTCATTTGAGATATAATTGGTTCTCTTCGAATCACAATAAATGTATTTGTTATGCTTTAGGACAGTCCAAATCTGTGTCTCCTTACATCTTTCGACTTAAAAGTTCTTCCATTTGCTGCCTCTCTTTTCTCTATTGTCCTATTATCTGTCACTTTCTATGACATTATTGTTCTCTTTCCCAGTTTGTCCTTTTCCTAACTGCTCCATTACCCTTTTTCTATTTTCATGAGCCCAAACACTCTCATTACATACATAACACACACTCATATTGTTTTATCCCCAGCATGTGGGATAGTGCCAGTATGTCATAGATATTCAGTAGGTATTGAATAATTAATGTTTGAATGAACTGTGATGGTATCTATGCTCCTATTAACAGCATTTTTATGCCATTATTTTGTCAATCGGATAACAGAGTTTTCCATTTCTCTCATTTATGCTTTAGATATGAAGCCCCTCAGATTGCCTTACGTTGTGGGATTATGCTGAGAGAATGTATTCGTCATGAACCACTTGCCAAAATCATCCTCTTTTCTAATCAATTCCGAGATTTCTTTAAGTATGTGGAGTTGTTAACATTTGATATTGCTTCAGATGCCTTTGCTACTTTTAAGGTAATTTTTTTTTAACAAATCAGCTAAGTCATTTAGTTTAGGTATTTAGTTATAAAGTCAATTGTCTTCTGAAGATGTAATTCTTAATTTTAAAAAGTATAAAACTCTATTCCTTAGACCTGAGTATAGCCCACTATGCATTATGTGAGTCATAGGAGGCATTAGTAAATAGAATGCAATCTGTTAGACCGATCTGTCATATTGTGAAAAAAACAATTCAGAATACTTGTCATGAGCTTATACAAAATGAGTTCCAATATATAAGTGAAAAGGGGAACACATAGTACTCTATGTATAACATGCTTTCGTTTATGTTAAAAGCAAAGAGCTGCCACTTAAAGTGCATATACACTCAATACTTTATAAGCATGTCTGGGAAGCAGTAACAGGGGTTGCCTCCAGGGAAAGTAACTAGGATATGATGGACATCACCCTGTCTTATCAGTGTGGAAATTTTAAATCCCCACATGATGACACAAAATACTAATAAATTATATTGTTTATTCATAATCATCTATATTTTTATAAACTTACCTACTTTGCTATTATATAGGAAATAAATTAATTTTCTAGAATTTTACTTGTAAAATACACATCACAAAATTTACCATCCATTTTTAGTGTACCGTTCAATAGTATTAAATGTATTCATATTGTTGTACAACCAATTTCCAGAACTTTTTCATCTTAGAAATCTAAAAACTTGTGTCATTATACCCACTAAATAACAACTTTACATTTCCTCTCTAGCCCTAGCAACCACGTTCTACTTTCTGTTTCTGAGAGTTTGACTTCTCTTTAAAGAGAAGTTCAGAGGGCATGTATTATAGCATGTGGTATAGTTAATTTGCAAAATAAAATGCTAGAACTTGTAATGAGTAGTGTTATCTTCAGGGTTTCTATTTTAGGGATTTAACTTACAATCCTGCCATTATTTTCATATATTTTGAAATTGGTATCAGTATCTGTGGCATGTTCATTTTTCAATAATGGCAAATTTTTATCCTTCCAGGGCAGATAAAAAGTTTTAGAAACAGCAAAAGCTATTTGACATCCAGGTTAGTGAATAAAGTGGGTCATCAAGTTAGCTAGAACTGTTTTTGTTTTTTTGTAATAACAGTAATAATAACAATAGACATGAATTTTAAAATGACTAAAATAGAGTCCTCGTTCACCGTCTTCCCAGTTTGCTCTGAAAATTATTTTAAGAGACAAATTGCAGAAATATTTGATCATCTAACAACATTATTGACAATAAGTTTTCCAGTCGATTATAAAATAGGCAAGACTTATTTAGGTGCATATATTTAGATTCATTTATTTTTTTAAAATGAGCAAATTTACTTGTTCCTTTACATTTCTACTTTTTTTCAGAGTATAATTTGTACCTTCATTGTAATCCATGTATGACTTTTTATCTTCTGTGTATTTCCTTAAATATATATTTCAACAATACTGTTATAGTTTATATCATAATAATATATACTTTAATCACACTACTTTGAACAATTTGAAAATTGCCTATGATCTGGGTAATAGTTCTTCATAGCTCTCTAAAGGTAGAGAAAGACCAGAGCAAGTAGTTTGCTATGCTGAAATCTACATATTAGCTATATACAAGAAGTATATTCAGTCTGTTCTGAGATTTAATCTGTTAATATTAGCTCACATGTTAATATTAGCTCATCTTTAATATTAGCAGGAAGTGTGAAAGAGTCTCAGGGAGCAGAAAGGACCAGAGATTAGTGTGGAGCACAAGAAGATGGGGAGACCTCCAGAGAAGAAGAAAGTCTGGCAGCAGGAAAGGGGTGTAGTGGAGTCCAAGTGAAGGCTTAGACTGCAGGCTGGGCAGTGAGGGGGACTTGATGTAACTAATAAAAGAGAACTCTGGTGAGTTGACATCACCCCAAATATGACTTGGTTAAAGGTTTAGCTAGCCTGACAAGGGAACTGAGATATCTTTTAAGTATAATAAAATGAGGAAAATTGGATTGACAAGAACTCCAATCAGGGAGAATCCTATTTGAGGAAGACACTTGATGACTATGGCGCTTTATTTTAACAAATGGAGTTTGCAGGTTTGGGGCTACCGCTGAGTTGCCTGAGACAATAGAGAAAGAGAACCACGATGCCATCATTCCCCAAAAGCCTCAGCTGAGCCTGAGATAAGTACAGAACCAACGTACAGTCTTGGTTTGAAGGGAAGGTGGTTACTGGCCTGCACAGTTTTTCCACAGGTGTCCATTTTGTCTTTCCTGCTCCCTAGACGCTCCCTGAGAAAAAAGGGAGAAAAGAAAGAGTCCTTGCCTAAAATTCTGAGATAGAGATAAAAGGGCAAGGGATAGCAAGAAGGGGCATTTAGAGAGTATGGAGAAGACAAAGACATGGGAGTAAAGAAGAAAAAAAACTAGAGTATAAAGAGTGATGGAGGACCAAAGGGAGAAAAGGCCTAGGTACAGATTCTAAGGAGACTTGATTGATAGGTAGAGGGAATGGGATCAAGGTCAACAAATATGAAGAAGTAATAAATGCTCTGAAATCTGGAGCCTTTTCCATTTCCCAGACCACTCTGTCCCACTTGGCAAAATACAATTGTACAGTGACTACAGATGAATCCCTCAAAGGAGTATATCTAGAGCACAAGGTGAGAGGGGGCCTTGGTACATCAAATATGAATAATGACATTTAACAAAGGATGATGCCATTTCTTTCTAGCAAAATGTGCCAAAATAACTAAGATTTTTCTATTAAAGAGTCTCTGGTCTCATTTTCCCCCCATCATTTTCTACCAGATGATTCTTTTTTTAAGACTTGAATTTTTTTATGTAATTTTTATTTATATTTTTTACATTATTGCGTATTCCCCGTAAAATTCCCACCACTAATTCACCAGTGAACTATCACCATAATTCCTTTGTTCTTCTGTCCCCTGATTTGATCCCTGTTCCTTCCCCTCCCTCGCAGAATATCTCTTATTTGTGGTTGCCTGCTAGTTTTTGTTTTGTTTTATTGTTATTTTTTTCCCTTCCTCATCCCTTATTTGGTTTCCCTATATTCCTCCTATAAGTGAAACCATTCGATATTTTTCTTTTTCCTTCTGGCTTATTTCACTGAGCATGATTCTTTGCTGTCATGGAAACAAGTTCCTTTTTAAAAAAAAAAAAACCGTAAGTAAAACTTAAATAATTACAAACACAGAACAGTTGCTAATGAAGGAATAAGAAAGAGCAATACAAATGAATATGTATTTCTGAAAATTTCCCCAAAGATTTTCTAATATTGATAGAATAAACTATACTTGATAATATCTTTCTTTTATATGTCCGACCCAATTTAATTTACAGCATCATGTTGACTCACAGAAATAAATTACAATGTTTGATTGTACTTTAGTATATCACCTGTTGAACTTCCCATTCAACTTCCAAGTCCTTGAAAATCTAAATAACCTAGAAATTTTTTCTAATATGCACCAATATTAGAAATTCCAATTTTGATTTTACCCAAAAGCTGTGGTTTACATAATGTTTTTTAAAAGTAAATAGTTTCAAGGGGTTTTGTGTGTTTGGTTGGTTAGTAGGTTGTTTATATTTTTGTTTTGGCTTTTGTTTTTAGCATCTTGAATATACCTTTTTGGTTTTGAGCTCCAAGATGACATTACCCAATTAAATCATTATTGTTTTAGAATTGTGAGTTTATGTTTTTGTCATGGTATTGTCTACACACTTTCCTTTTCCACAGAGATTCTGACAACCAGTTTCTTTTTCCCTCCCTCAAAAACTCGACATGATAGGGTGGTTTGAATTCCATGTCTCGGCCACCTGACTGACTCTGTGTCTGTGAGAAAGTTAGTTAACCTACGAATTGCACTTTCCTCATCTGTGAGATAAAATAATTCCTGCTTTGCAGAGTTGTTGTGAAGATCAGAAATAATTTGTGTAAAACTGCTTAGCATACTCCCCGTCACATGGCAAACCTGAAATAAATGGCAGAGGCTGCCAGCCCTTCCATTGAGTACATCTCTGTAACTCCACCCCAGATTTTGCCCAAGCTGTACAGAATTTACTAAAATATCAATATTGGAATTTTTAGCATAATACTTATGACTATAACATTTAGAACTCTCACGACAGAATCTTTAGGACGTAGGAAGAGTTATACTAATTCCAATAACTATAATTCTTTAACATTTGAACTTTATTTTTCTTTGCAATTTTCTCCTTTTTCCTTTTTGAGTAGGATCCTAGCTAGTCCCCCTCCCCATTACATCATCTATAATAATGAAGAAGTTAAATTTATCTATATACATACAGGCTTGTGTGGTATAATCCTTTGAAGATATATCTATGTATAGGTAATGTATACCTATATATCGTGTGTGTGTGTGTGTGTGTGTGTGTGTGTGTGTGTTTGTGTGTGTGTGAGAGAGTCATTTATTGACTTTATCCATCTTTCATGGGCTCAGGAAAGTCTACCCTTTCATTGTGTTTTTTTCTATTACTGGATTTTCAAGTTATTTTAAGAATTTTCCCTTCTAATTTGAAGGAGCAGCTACTAACAGAACTCTCTAAAGTCCTCCTTCTTTGGTGTAACAGCAATGTAGAATGAACAGACTTTTCCAGGCAGCACTTATCTTCAGAGTGTAAAGATATTGCTGCCTTTGCTGTAAGTAAAGGCCTGTGGCTTTGGGAGCACACGTTTCTCACAGAGACTGAGAACTGTTGTAATATATGGAAAATTCTCAGGATGCAACAATCTACCGTGTAGGCTACAGCCCTTGGAGAGAACCCCTTTTTAAACTGGGTCAGCTCAGAAGAAGCTGAGCACTAGTACTGCTCAGGAGATTGGTGAGGTGTCTGAAAACTAGGCATCCCAAATATCAACTTAGAAAAAGATTAGAGACCCCAAAAGATGCTGTGGAATTACCTTACTCATCCAGGACTCCCCTGATAGAGGAACTTGTTAAATTTTGGCCTCAGGCAGGCCAGTAACAAATCTCTGTAGAGGGTTTTCCCATTTTAAAATTCCAGTATCAGAACAGAACTGAATGTTCTACTGGGGGGGAAAGTACCATATTTCCAATGATAGGCCCAAAGGTCAATTAAGTTGTAACAATAAGTAATATGAAGTGAAATTAGTAGCAAGTCTTGTTATTTTTTACTTTGAAAATTATCGTTCAAAATGCTGTAAATGTTTTCCTTTTTATTAAAATAGAAAAAAATAGGTTTTGCCATTTTCTGTGAGGATATGTTGTCTATCTTCTATATGGTTTTTAGGAAGCTTTAAATATGTATTAAAGTATAAGAATTTATTTTGGAAAACTTGTTAAAATTCTTATTATGTTTTTAATTAAATTCTGCATGGCAACTAACACAGGGTATTTAGCCTGTAAGCGTATAAAAGGGATTAGGGGAAGTTTGTTTTCTTTGAACAGTAAGGCGAATTAAGGATATAATTTAAGTAGGAGTTGAAGACAGTCAAAAGTTCCTTTATGCATTTGTTCCTTTTTCTGAGTTTGTGTCTGTGCTAAGGTAGAGCTACTTGTCTTCAACTTTGAAAGGGTGCATTGTGCTACTTACTTAACTACACAACACCTCACAACCAACCCTAACCCAAGAGCAGGACAGTACTGAGACAGCACACTATTAAATATCATTTTGTGCTTCCCAGTTTCAAGCACTTCCCTTTTAAAAGTAGTTAAGAAATAATACCAAAAGTTAAAATCCTTGGAAAACTTGTGAGATACCGTTTTAGGCTATTCAGAATTCTTTTAAAAAGTGATTAGTTACTAATGGCATTTTTAACAGGTCATCATAAACTTTACTTGAATTTTTATTATAAGCATAGCTAGAGTTATTTGTGGCTTGAAGAAATATACTGTAAATTTGTCTCTTAGGTGCCATTTATTTCATTAAATTATTTCTATCATAAATCTAACAATGATAAATTTTAAAGACTTATTTTTAACAGTAAACAAATGTGTGTGTCTTAAATTATTTTGTGGATATGATTTTGTGATGCAAATAAAAATACTCTGAAATGTTTATGTTTCAAATTAATGGCCTTATAAAAACCTTTGAAGGAAAAGAAAAATTTGTAAATATTTATTTCAATAATAATTTTGTTTCGCTTGGCTGTTCATTTTCTAGGATTTACTAACCAGACATAAAGTGTTGGTAGCAGACTTCTTAGAACAAAATTATGACACAGTAAGTAGAAGTCATTTTTTTAAGCCTTTACCTCATTTTTTTCTTCCTTTTTTTTCTTCCCCTTTAATCTGTGAGCGCATTCAAAACCAATCATACTCCGGCCTCCCCGGTGGCGCAGTTGTTGAGCGCTGCGCTGTGGAGCTGTTGGCAGCTGCCGGCCGGGGAGAATCCCACATGTTGGGGCAGACCTCTCCTGCCTCACCCGCTGCTCCCCTCAGCAGTGTATTTCTGATCTGCCTGTTCTGCTCCCCACTCTGTCTCTGGTGAACCCTCTCGCCGCCCCACGCCTCTGGCCTATACCCCAGCTTGTATGTAAAAAAAAAAAAAAAAAACCATACTCAGCCATACACCCAATTTCTTTGTTGCCTGGAAGCCAGGTCACCAGGAAACTTTATGGAAAATTTAGGATGACAGGAGATCAGTTCTTTCTCTTTTTTCACATCTCTTCCTGTGTATACTCTGGATCGCCAGAAAACAAACTGGTATCTGCTCACTTTGGTCTTGACCTAAGAGCATCCATATTCCCTTTAATAGACATCAGGTAACCTGAAATGGAAGTGCACTCTACCTGTGAGATAAATTTTACATGAATTCACTGTATGAATAGAAATACAAAAAACTTCTATCTTCCAACTCATTTCTCTCATTGTGAATCCAGCTCATCTTTTTGTGATTCAGCTGAAATGTCTGTATCATCCTTAGTGGCTCTTGAGCAAGACTACATAAATAGATTTCTTTAAAGTGAATTATATTACAGTCCTTTTAACTGATAATAGGTGTTTTATTCAAAATGATTTGTTGGGAGACTCAGTTACTCCATTTGTTACTCAATTTCCCATTTGCAAAAATAAAATAGAAAAGTGTGTCTCTTATTGAATATACCACTTAACCTTTCTGTCACCAAGGGCCTTTATGTGTAAATGAATGGGAAAATGGGCAAACCTTCCTATGTACAGTAGTGACTGGCCTACAGTTAAGTACATAGAAATACAAAATAAAGCAGCTGAGCTAGAGGGTTGGATATTTACTTCTGAAACAAGAGTTAGCAAACCTAATGCAGAGAAATTAATGCTGAGTTTATACTCTAATAATTCCTTTCTTTTCATCAGATTTTTGAAGACTATGAGAAATTGCTTCAGTCTGAGAATTACGTGACTAAGAGACAATCTTTAAAGGTAATATCAAATTTTTCTACGTTATAGTCTCCAAAATTTGATGACTTGTTAGTAAATGATTAGTTTATTAGTGAACAAATACAGAAAACAAAGTAGCTTTTTTGATAACTTGAGAAGTATATTTTATGTTTGACTGTAACAAACTGTAACTGTATTTGTAGCAAAACAAATACCTTTTGGTTTTAAGTACATGATTAGTTCATACTCAGGATGGGCAGGTGAGGGTGTGTGTGTCTGTCTGTGTAAGAAAATCATATTTGAGATTATATTTCTTACGAAACACCGTGAACATGCTGTTCTCCATCAACAGGGAGCCTGGCAGAGTAGGGCCACATTAATCTGTGAGTGGCACCCTCCCTCAGTGAAGAAGTGCCTTGGTGCAACCATTTGGCCAAGAGGGGGTGGTTCAGTTCAAAAGAGTGAGATGTTTGCTAGAGCTGCATTTATGCCCTTCACATCCCACTCAGTTATTCAAAAGAATGTTTTTGGCAAATAATAATTGGATATTTTTATCAAGCAGTTTGCATGATATTTGCTAAATATCACTCTTGTATTATTTTTACATATATTGGCATGATCCAATTCATAGTACAATGTCTTTGTTTCTAAATATTGGATACAAGAGTTCAAATATATGGACAATATGGTAAGCAATACCTTTTCAAACATCAGATGGCTTTTTCAAACACTAGTAAGTATCAAGTATGATTCAGTTATCTTCTTTTTAATAAACTTTACAGATTATAGTTATAAAAATATATTGGATATAGTTTTAAGCTAAAGTAATGCATCTATTTGTACCACTTTTTTTTTTTTTTTTTTGGTCACTTCACTCTGCCCATGATTTTGCCTTGGCCATGACCTGCTTTCTCCCGTATTTGTGCCCTCGCTGCTTCAGCTTTACCCATTGATGGAGAGAAGTCAATCTGCTCATTCAGTCAGTCACTCAGCACTCTTTATTGAGTTTTCCCTTGTGTGGAAACTCATCAGAGTGATGCATATAGAAAAAATACCACAGGTACACTGCTCTCTGTGCTGGAGCCTCGAGGGATAAGACCAAACTGTGGCCAAAGGCATGACATCCATGCCATGTGCTCCTACATCCAGAAAGCTTGTTAAAAACAGTTGAAGATAAAGATACATCCTGTTACCGCAGCTTTATACCTAAAGAATAGAATTCCTTATTTGCTGTGACTCCATAAAGATAGCCAAAATGGGGTGAGCTTGTCTATGTTATGGAGAGAATTGCCTGGGAGAGAAGTGGAAATTGTAGTAGTAGTGAGGTAATAATGCTCTGATGGGCCAACATGTAGGAAGTCACTCCTGATTTTCTCAGTCCTTCCTTCTTCAGTGGGAATCTGTCAGATATGGACCAAGTAGAGAAGTTTATATAAAGTAAGGTGACTGGCAAAAAAATCAGAATAACAAAGCTGAGGGTTGTGGACTTTAGAATTTGTCCTTGCACTATTTTCAGCAGTGATAAGTGGAAGTGAGGATTCATTTCTCACCAGCGTCTGCTGCCAGCTGGCTCTACCATTCAGACTCTCTTCCCCTTTCCATGTGGTTCTTCAGCTATAGACCTCTGTCTAGAGACATAGGCAGGAGTAGCTGAGTTTGTATCAGGTATTGGAACTTTCCTTGGTACTCTCCTTTTTCAAACATTGTGTTTCCTATACATTTATAAATGCCACACCCACTCTCAAGAACTCTTTTCTGTTCCTTATAAATGTACCCAGACATGTTGCATTGGCTGTCTAAAATCCTTTATAATTGAATGTCTCACAGATATTTAATTTACAATATGGTAAAACTGAGCACTGATTGCACAGTAAAAAAAAAAAACTGATAAACAGCAGATAAAGCGTATCTATGGATGCTAGATTATAGTCATTGCTAAGTGGTCTTGTATCACTCTGTTCGAGGAAAAAGCTCATTAAATGTTTGCATTTTTCTTCAATAGAAAAACATTGTTTTGGAGAACTGCTGATATGCTATTGGTTTTTCTTTTGAAAATTTAGATCTGTGGTAGCAATATGTTCTGTTACCATATGACAATACCATGTTTATGTCATATGACAATACTATGTTTATATCTCTAGTTTCTGTAATATTTGGTAGATAGGTGCTTGATTTCAGGAAATGAGAGGTTAGGTTATTAAAACACTGTACTCACTTACAGTATTCTGTAAGTAATAAACTCTAAAAACTAGGCAATTTTCTGATTCCAAAGTAGTTGCTTCCTGTCATCTTTTTAAATCATCCTCTAAATTTTCCTGGACTATCTCCAAGTGCTTATATTACCAGTGTCAGTAAAGTATAATTAACAGAAAATTCCTTTCCCTCATTTGACAGAGCTTAGGATTTTATTTCTTATCTTTCTGAGAGGTCTGGCATTTAATTACTTGCAAGAAAGATTATAGTTCAAAAGAATCTTGGTGGAATTTGGAGTGGGTATTTTGGGCTCTAAGAGTCAATGTTATTCAAACACCAATTTAAAAATACTGTCATTCTATTTCATGTAGATGATTTTCCTATGTATTAAGAGACATATACAATGAGATGTAAAAATAAAAAATACAAATTATTTACATTTAGTACAGCATTGCTTTGTGATGTTTGGTGTTATAATGCAATGTAGGCTTTTATCATTGTCAGTATATTTTAAAATAGGTTATCATTTAATAGGTAAAAGATTCAGTGTAGTTAGCCAAATGAGCTAACCAAATTGACTGTTTCAGAAAAGTAGTGAAATTATATTAGCAGAGGATAGATTGGATAGAATTTTTATGTAGGCATTCCCATGTAGTAAAAATTGAAATGATTTAATCTGAACTTATACATGTCAGTTCAACAACTGTATTGAATGTTTTGTATGTGTACAAAATTTAAGGATAACTTTTCAATGAAATTTGTCACCAAATATTTTGTATGTGTATTTATATATGATGTATATGTATATATTTCATTGTATTTTTTCATATAAACGTGTATTTAGAAACTTTATATAAAACCTTTATAGAACTGTATATATTTATGTGTGTGTATTTATTTATAGTTCTATCTATGTATCTTCATATGCCTCTTGTCAACATTACAACCCAGAGTATTTTTATTTTTATTTTCCTTTACTTTTGGAAAGTCTGGAAGCTATCCCACGGAAATGTAAACATCTAGAAAGTTAGCACTCTTATCTCTGTGTCACTGGGGGAGTTTAACTTCAGTGCTTCTCTCCAAGCTGTAACCATTTACGTGTCAGAAAGATAAGAGAAGTTTTACTATTGTCTTTATTAATTGAGTAAAGGCAGTTAGCTAAAATAAATATCAATAGCTACTTCAGTTGGTAGTTATTTGCCAGTTGAATTTGGGGGGAACTACAAAAGGGTACACAGCAATAGTGCTGTGAAATTCTCTTACAGGGGTACAGGTTACCTTTCATCTTATTCATCATCACAGAATATATGGGTATATAATGGAATTGTAGCTGTTTGCCTATAAAAAATGTGGATTGTTTGTTGTTGTAATGTCTTTTTTGCAGATTACATAGTATATTGTCCTCTAGATATGCTTATTCAATAATAAAAATGCTTTTGTTCACAGTGTGTGGAGAGGACTTAATTTCCCCAACAATATCCATACACATCACACAGACTGTAATGTTAACAACTACTAGTACTTGTTTGATAGATGCCCTGGTGGAACTGACATACTAAATAGACTCACAGATAACTCTGTTTTCAGAGTTTTGTGTATAACTGGGGATGGGGGTAAAACACAAAGAGCACAGAGGAGAGAGATAAGATGAAACTCAAAACTTCGTGAGAAAAGATGAACTCAAAGAAACAGAAGGTAGAATGGTGGTTCATCAGGGTCTGGGCGGGGGTAATGAAAATGGGAGAAGTATGCTATGCTATACTGTATTGTATAGTTGAAATTTGCTGAGAGTAGACTTAAGCACTCCCACATATACACAAAAAGAATACGTTAGGTGATAAATGTGTTAACTAACTTACTGTGCTGAATATTTCAGAATGTATACACAAATCAGCACAATATACACTTTATAAATATATACAGTTTGTTGGTTATACCTCAGTAAAGCTGGGGAGAGCAGCTGCAGAGAGAGAAGATTGAAGACTGAGGGGACTCAGGATAGGAAGCAGTTGAAATTATTATAGATTGCAGAGGGCTTTGAAGGCCATCCTACTGAGATTATTTTTCCCCCTGACTCAATAGGAATTTAGGGATTTTTATTTTATCCATTAATTTTTTTAAGCCCTATTTTTTTTTTTTTTAAGATCCACCTATTCATGCATACAAGCTGGGGCACAGGCCAGAGGCGCGGGGCAGCAAGAGGGTTCACCAGAGACAGAGCTGAGAGCAGAACAGGCAAATCGACGGAAATACACCACTGAGGGGAGCAACGGGCGAGGCAGGAGAGGTCCGCCACGCCATGTGGGAATCTCCCCAGCCTGGCGTTCAACCGGCATTGCTGCTGCCGACAGGTCCACAGCACAGTGCCTATCCGCTGCACCACCAGGGAGGCCCTTATTCATTCATTTTATAGGTGGAGTTAGTAGCATGAGTTGGTCTGATATTCAGGATGCTTCATTTGACATATATTCAGGATAGGTTGGAGTGACTGAAGACTAGTATGAAGAGCATTTTGCATGCTGTTGCAATAGTCCAGATGAAAGTAAGGGTTTGAATGAGGATACTGTAAAAATGGAATGAAGCATTTTAATTTTAAAACAGAAAACTGGGGCCTCCTTTGCGGCACAACGGGTTAAGTCTCAGCATTATAAAGCTATCAGCAGCCACTGCAGCACAAGTTTGATCCCCGGCCAGGGAGCTTCCCATATGGTACAGCAAACTTCTCCTGCCTTGCCTGCTGCTCCCCTCAGCAGTGTACTTCAGCAGATCCACCTGTTATGCTCCCCACTCTGTCTCTGGTGAATCCTCTCACCACCCCACATCTCTGGCCTACACTTCAGTTCTTGTATACATAAATAAATAAATCTTTTAAAAAATTAAAAATTAAACAGAAAACTGGAATGCAGATCTGGAATGTAGAGGGTTGTTTTTTTTTTTGTATTTTTATTGAGGTAGAGTTGTTTCATAACACAGTGTATTATTTAGGTGGGATATAGGTTCACATCCTTTTCAAATGTATGTTAAACACTACACCCCCCAACAAAGCACCCATAATTCTCCACCATAGACCATTGTACCCCCTCCATTCTTTGTCACCTCAATTCTGTAGTTCAATTTCTAGGGTTTGTTTGGTTTTAGTTTTGTCTATTACTTTGTTTTATTTCTTTATATTCCACGTGTGAGATCATTCAGTATTTCTCTTTCTTCTGACTTATCTTGCTTAGTATTATTCCCTGCAGCTACATTCATGTTGTCAAAAACATACACAAGAGTTCATCTTTTTTTTTTTCTTTACAGCTGAGTAGTTAGTATTCCATTGTGTATATATGCCCTGTCTTCTTTATATGCTCATCTACCTTGAGCACTTAGGTTTTTCTATAACCTAGCTATTATAAACAGTGGTGCAATGGACATAAGAATGCATATATACCTTCAAATTAGTGGTTTTGCATTTTTTAGGTAGATACCTGAGTGGAATTGCTAGATCATACAGCAAATCTATTTTTAATATTTTGAGAAACCTCCTTACTGTTTTCCATAAGGGCTGGACCAACATACATTCCCACCAACTGTATAGGAGAGTTCCTTTTCCTGCACACCCTCACCAACACTTAACGATTTTTTAGATATGGGCCATTCTCATGGATGTGAGATGGTATCTCATTGTGGTTTTGATTTGCATTTCCCTGATAACTGAAGAAGAACATTTTTTTTATGTGACTGTTGGCCTTCTTAAGTCTTCTTTGGAGAAATGCCTTCTGCCCATTTTTTGTTATTTGTTTTCTTATTGTTCAGTTGTATTAGTTCTTGGATATTGACACCTTATTTGGATGTATGATGTGCAAATATTCCCATTTAGTAGAGTGTCTTTTCATTTTAATGATATTTTTTCCACTGTCCAGAATCTTTTCAGTTTGATATAGTTCCATTTGTTTATTTTTATGCTTTTGTTTCCCTTGCTATAGTAGTCCAGTCCTCAAAAACTTCACTGAAGTAAAAGTCATGGAGTGCTTTGCCTATATTTCATTCTATGTATCTTATTGTTTGAAGTCTTATATTCAAGTCTTTTGTGTTAATTTTTATTTATGGTATGAGAAAGTTCTCTAGCTTCATTCTTTTGCATGCAGTTTCCCAATTTTTCCATCACCATTTGTTGGAAAGACTTTTTTTCCATTGTATGTTCTTAGTTCCTTTGTTGTAAATTAACTATATGTATAAGAGTGGGTGTATTTATTACTCTTGGTTCACTTCCATTAGTATGTATATTTAATTTTATACCAATACCAACCATACTGTTTCGATTGCTGTAACTTTGTAGGATAGTTTGGAGTCTGGGCATATGATACCTCAATTCTTTCTTGTCAGGATTGCTTTGGCTACTCAGAGTCTTTTGTGATTACATATAAATTTCAGTAATATTTGAATAATCCCATTGAAACTCTAATAAGGATTGCATTAAATCTGCATATTGCTTAGGATAAGATGACCATTCTAACAATATCATTTCTCCCAAATCATGAGCATAGTCTGTCTTTCCACTTTGTTGTGTCTTCTTTTATATCTTTAAACAATGTCATTTAGTTTTCACTGCAGAGTCCTTCTTATGTTTACTCCTAGGTATTTAATTATATTTGATATGATTGTAAACAGGATTGTTTTCTTGGTTTCATTCTCTTTTAGTTCCCTATTTGCATATCAGAATGCAACAATATACTGAGTAATTCTTTTAATGTATTGTATTAAATTCAGCTTGCTAAGATTTAGTGAGGATTTGGGCATTTTTGTTCATTAGGGATATTATTTTGTAGTTTCCTTTTTCATTGATATCCTTGTATGATCCTTAATATCACCATGATTTTGGCTTCATGAAATAAATTTGAAGTGTTCCATTTTCTTGAAATTTTTAGAAGAGTTTGAGATGGGTAGGTATTAGTTCATCTTTGAAGGTTTGGTAGAACTCAGTAGTGAAACTCTCTGTTCTTGGACATTTGTTTTTTGGGATACAGTTGATTACTATTTCAATTTCCTTGATTGTAATTGATCTGCTCACATTTTCTTTTTCCTGATTCAATCTTGGAAAGTTGTTTGCTTCTAAAAAAACTTCTCCATTTCTTCTAGATCATTCAGTTTGTTCATATAATGTTCAGGTTCATAGTAATTCCTTGATCCTCTGTATTTCTGTCATGTCTATGGCAACTTCTCTTTCTTTTCTGAATCTATTTATTTGTTTTCTCTCCTGTTTTTTTTAATGAGCATAGCTAGAGGTTATTCTATTTTCACTCTAATTTTTGTAAATTTCCCATTTTTCTAATGACTTTTAGTTTTATTTGTTGTTCTTTCTAGTTCCTAAGGTATAAGGGTTAGAATATTTATTTGAGACCCTTCTTGTTTCTTGATATGGGCTTGTTATATAAACTTCCCTCGTAGTACCCCTTTTGCTACATCCAGTAGGTTCTTATAGCTCATGTCTTCATTTTTATCTGTCTCCAGGCATTTTTCAATTTCTCCTTTAATTTTCTCATTAACCCAGTAATCATTCAGTAACATGATGTTCAATCTCCATGTAGTTGATATTTTTCCTACTTTCTTGTGGTTGATTTCTAGTTTGATACTATTGTGTTCAGAAAAGATACTTGATAGAATTTTAAAATTAATGAATTTATTGATATTTGTGATCCAACCTGTGGTCTATATGAAAAGTTTCCATGTGCACTGAGAAAGAATGTGTACTAAACTTTTTGGGAGTGGAATACCCTGTAAATGTCTAGTAAGCCCATCTGGTTCAATTTCTTATCTAAGGATATTGTTTCCTTATTGATTTTCTGTTTGTTTGATCTGTCCATTGACATAAATGGGTGTTGAATTCCTCTATACGCTTATGTAGCTGTTAGGTCTGCCTTCAGATTTGTTCATAGTTGATTTATATATTTTGATGTTCTTTCATTGGGTGCCTATACTTATAAGTATTATATCTTTCTGATGTATCGATCCCTTAATCATAATGTAATGTCCATCTGTTTCATTACCTTTTTTAACTGAAAGCCTGTTTTATCTAAGTATGACTGTCTCTGCTTTTTTTACGGTGGTATTTTCTTGTAGGATTGTTTTCTAACCTTTAATTTTGAACCTGTATTTAATCTTTGTAACTCAGATGGGTTTCCTGGAGACTTTCTGATCCAGCTAGCCACTCTGCCTTTTGATTGGTGAATTCAGTCCATTACATTAAATATGATTATTAATAAATAATGTCTTTTTAAAAAAAGATTTATTTATGCATACAAGCTGGGGTGTAGACCAGAGGTGTGGAGTGGTGAGAGGATTCACTAGAGACAGAGTGGGGAGCAGAGCAGGCAGATCGACTGAAGTACACTGCTGAGGGGAGCAGCAGGAGAGGCAGGAAAGGTCTGCTGTGCCATGTGGGAATCTCCCTGGCCGAATATCGAACTTGTGCTGCAGTGGCTGCATAGCTTCATATTGCTGTGCCTTAACCCATTGCACCACCAGGGAGGCCCTGATAAATAATGTCTTGTTCCTACCAGTTTGCCTGTAGTTTTCTGGTTCCTTTTTATGGACTTCTCTTCAACTAAATGGGTAATCTCCTTTGAACATTTTATTTTAGGAGCAGTCTAGTTTTGGTAAACTCTTTCAGCTTTTGTTGATTTAGATCAGACATTCTGTTAGCTTTGTGGACTTGTGTATTTAGTTCTTTCTCCAACTTTGGAAAGTTTCCTTCCATTAGTTCTTTCTACAAGCTCTCTTCTCTCTGTCTAGTCTCCTCCCTACTCTAGAACACCCATTATCCTTATGTTGGCTTCCTAGAGGAGTCGGATAGTTCTCTAAGTGCTTCCACATTTTTTTTTTTTTTACATCTCATTATTTCTTTCTTCTTTCACCTGATTCATCTGTGTGTTACTGTTGTTGAGGTTACAGTTTTGGTCTACTCTGCTTTTGTACTTTTCTTCAAAAAATTTTTTTCATTTATTGAGTTCTTTACATCCTGAATCTCCATTGTTTACTTGCTTAAAACTTCGACTTCTACTGTCTGCTTATTTGTTAATTTGTTTCTATGAATTTTCTGTATCTCTTTGATTAGCCTTTCTAAGTTCATCTAAATGAAAATTTACTTTTATATTTTCTTCTGTCTTTTCAATTTTATTATAGCAGTTTTGAACTCTCTGAATGCAGCATATGATCTTCCATTTTTGTGGTTGGATTCTGGAGAGTTTTTTTCTCTTGTAATGGCCTATTCTATGAAATCTCAAGGTGCCATGTTTTGGGTTCTTGGGTTTTGGGTTTTTCTCTGTGTTTTGTTTTTTTTTAACCTGCCTGTTTTGTTGCTTTAGGTTTCTCTGTAGCAATAACTTAGAGAATTGAACTACTTTTACTTTTCCTATAGCAGACTGCAGGTCCTTTTTCATTTGATATGATTTTAGTTTTTTTTCCTTTGTTGTCTTCTTGACACCTGTTGCTGTGTCATCAGGGTGGGGAGGGTCCTGGAAGGGTTCATCTGGTGGTATGACGTGCTGGAGAGGAAGACTACTTCATGTGAGTGGCACATACAGCATCCTTCCCTTGGGTTCCACATCTGTAACTCAGAAGTCTGTGTTCTGTCAATGTGATTTATGAGGTTAGTACCAGTCCCAAGGAGTTGGGGGTAGGGAGTGAGTGCAATCCAGAACACTGTCTCTGTTCTTACCAGGGACCTGGTATGTATGTGTGGACTACCACAGGTCTTTTGCACATGTTTTCCCTTGGTTAAGTGTATGTGCCTCCACACCTTTTTCACTCTTCCTTTTCCAGGACTCCTGGCTGAGTCTGTGTTTCTCCTCACTCCAACCTGAACTATGTTCTCTGGGCATTTCCCCTCTTGTTCAACAAAAAGTGACTTTCCTCGTGTCTCTTCTGTACAGTCGGTGTTTGTCTCTGATGTCAAGGGGTATACTAGTTTCACCTCCAATTTAGCTATTAGTTGTGCATCTCAGGGGCAAAACAAGAAGCTACTTTTGTCCATCTTGGTGATGTTACTCCTTGAATGTAGATTTGATATGAGGAAAGAGGGGAAGGTGCTAATAATACTACTTCTCTCACCCTAGCATAATACAAAGTCATCAAAAAAGAGAAGACACTCAGAGTGGATAACCCAGTAAAGTATCTTACTGGGGCTGCCCAATCAATATTTAGACATATGGGTATAGAGTTTAGGAAAGAAATTGAAACTGGAAAAGAAGATTTAGCTATATCTTAGTTGAAGCCATGGGCATAGATGAGACTGCTGGGAGATAAAAGATAAGAGATTCATGTATACAACTTGGAAAATTCTTAACATATGCAGAACAGAAGGAAAGAGAGTCAGTAACATAAGCAGCAAAGGAACAGGCTGTGAGAGGTAAGAAACCAGAAGAATGCAATGGCCTTGAAACCAAGAGCAAACAAAGTTTCCAAGAAATAGTTTTAGATGCTTCAGAGAGATTAAAAGGGATGAAGATTAACATGTTAATTACATGGTTGCTTTCTATACCTCTGAAACAAACTTGACCAGAAAACATCCAACAGTGGTTATCTTTTTTTATACTTAGCAAACATTATTTTTGTGTTCTAAAATAATCTTAAGGTATGAACACTCTTACATATTAAATAGACAAAAGATTCATTACATCAGGGTGACTGTTTACTGACACCCACACACACCCTGCATATACACCTCTGGGTGGGGGGTCGGGAAGGCATTGTTGCTAGAATCTTGTGAAAGACAGCTAGTCTTCAGCTTATGTGCTTTTTCCTTCCATCCAGGATTTCTATAGCTACCTATATAATGTAGAAATATCCTGAGGCATCCAGTAAATAGGAGAATTGAAAAATAAATATATACTCTACGAAATTATTATAAAGGTACGTTTCAGCTGCTGGTTGCTGAAGTGTTAGGAATTGTTACCACTACAATGAGAATAAAAGTTTATGAAACTAGAGGAACAATACATTCATCTATGCTACTAGAGGATCTTTAATCACTTTTGGTCTCACTTTTGGTCTTTTTATTTTGTTTTGAAGTATCTAGTTTATTTGGGCTGCTGTAACAAAAATACAGTGGCTTCATTAAATAGCAAATAAAATAGGGTCGCTTCATTAAATAGCAAAAATTTATTTCTCACATTTCTGAAGGCTAAAAAGTCTAAGATCAAGTTGCCAGCAGCAAGAGAGCTCTCTGGAGTCTATTCTATAAGGACGTTACTGCTAAACTTCACATCCTAATCACCTCCCAAAGCTTCCCCCACCCCAAAACCCTGTCAGTCTCCTAATACCATCTCATTGAGGCTTAAGATTTCAAAATACAAGTTTTAAGGGGTCACAAACATTCTGTTCATAACATGGAGTAAGCTGCATTTTGGAAAGTAAAATCTGTCACTAGAAAATATTTTGTTCTTAATGAAAATGTTCAGCATATATTAAACTTCATATAGATTCAGGTTCAGTGATTTTTTTTCTTCCTATGTATTAAGTTTATACTGAAAGTTAGCAGGAAGAATCCCTTAACTTAAGCCTTTTTCCAATAAATTCCTAGAGTACATTCATTCAGGTAAGGCATGTATAAATTATAGAGCCAATTTTGCTATTATTATTCTATCTCAGTACCTAAGAAGCAATACATTATTGGGAAGCAAGATAATTAATGTAAGCAATAAAAATAATAAAACATTTCAGGCTAGCTCTGATGATAACTGCAGAAAGGACTTTTTAATTTTATTTTTTTTATAATATATATTTTTATTGTATTTATGTCTTTTACATTTTGTATTCCCCTTGGGTAGCCCACCACCAATTCACCCGTGATCCATCTCCATGGTCCCTTGTGTTCTTTTCTATTCCATTTTGTGCTCTTATCCTCCCCTCCACCCCCTCCCGCTGAGTGTCTCTCTCCTATTTGGTTTCCCTATAGTCCTGTTATAAGTGAAACCATTTGATATTTTTCTCTTTCTTTCTGGCTTATTTCACTGAGTATGATCCCCTCTAATTCCATCTATGTCGCTGCAAATTGCATGTGTTTATCTTCTTTGAATGCTGAATAGTATTCCATTGTGTATATGTACCACATCTTCTTGATCCAGTCATCTATTTTTGGACATCTGGGTTGCTTCCATACCTTTGCTATTGTGAACAGTGCCGCAGTGAACATACGGGTGCATGTATCCTTTCGGATTAGTGTTTTTGTGTCCTTTGGGTAAATTCCCAAAAGTGGTATTGCTGGGTCGTATGGGAGCTCCATGCTTAGCAATTTGAGGAATTGCCATACAGCTTTCCATAGTGGTTGGACCAGTTCACATTCCCACCAGCAGTGTAGAAGAGTTCCTTTTTCTCCACATCCTTTCCAGCATTTGTTGTTGCCTGTATTTTTAATGTGTGCCATCTTCACAGGTGTGAGGTGGTATCTCATAGTGGTTTTGATTTGCATTTCCTTGATTATAAGTGATGTTGAGCATCTTTTCATGTATCTGTTGGCCATTTGCTTTTCTTCTTTGGAGAAGTGCCTTTTGAGCTCTTCTGCCCATTTTTTGACTGGGTTGTTGGCTTTGTTTTTGTTGAGTTGTGTGAGTTGCTTGTAAATTTTTGTTATCAGTCCTTTATCAGATGTATTGTGTGTAAAAATCTTTTCCCAGTTGTTAGGGTGTCTGTTAGTTTTGGTTAATGTCTGTTTTGCTGTACAGAAGCTTTTTATTTTGATGTAATCCCATCTGTTTATCTTGTCTTTCACTTCCTTCGTTTTGAGGGATGTGTCTTTCAAGATTTTGCTGAGATGTATGTCGTGTAGAGTTTTGCCTGTATTTTCTTCTATACATTTTATGGTTTCAGGTCTTACATCCAGGTCTTTTATCCATTTTGAGTTGACTTTTGTGCAGGGTGTGAGGTAGTAATCTAGCTTCATTTTTTTGCATGTGGCTGTCCAGTTTTCCCAGCACCATTTATTGAATAGACTGTCCTTGTTCCACTGCATTTTCTTTGCTCCTTTGTCAAAGATTAG